>JAGDQP010023654.1:0-18537 GCA_022664845.1 Lepisma saccharinum | reverse complement strand
CCCTAATATATACAACCTTCTTCAAATCCGTTTAAACAAATCCAACCTAAAATACTTACCTTTCCTTTGGCTCTCACATATTAATATCTGGTGTAGTAAAAAGTAATCCATTATTTTTGCATGACATTGAAGGCTTGACTTACCATAGTTAGAATGATCCGATTTAAGTCACATATGCGCTGTTTTGTTCGATAACGTGTTGCCACTTGGAAGGTAATATCATGATGCCTCTCTCATAGAAGCCCTTGTCCCTATTGGCAAAAAATTGAGACAGTCGATGTTCACAAGCCTCTTTTGACGCGAATTTTGCACCAGCAAACGTGTTCGCCATGGACAGGAACAGATGGTAATCACTCGGTGCCAGGTACGTACTATAAGGTGGATGCATAAGAACCTCCCAACCAAGCTCCCGGAGCTTCTGGCGAGTCACTATCGATGTGTGTGGCCTGGCGTTGTCCTGGTGGAACACAATGCCTCTCCTATTGGCCAAAGCTGGTCGCTTCTGGGCGATTACTGCCTTCAGACGGTCCAATTGTTGACAGTATAGATCCGAGTTAAGGGTTTGGCCGTAGGGGAGCAGCTCACAGTAGATAATTCCCTGCCAATATCACCAAACACACAGCAAAACCTTCCTGGCCGTCAATCCTGGCTTGGGCACCGTTTGCGCCGGCACACCGCTCTTCGACCAAGACCGTTTTCGCGTGACGTTGTCATAAGTGATCCACTTTTCATCACCAGTCACCAACCGCTTCAGAAATGGGTCGCTTTTGTTGCGATTCAGCAGCGATTCGCAGAAGGAAATTCGGTCCATGAGGTTTTTTTGCGTTAACTCATGTTTCACCCATACATCAAGCTTCTTTTTGTATCCAGCCTTATGCAATTGGTTCCACGCGGTTTTTTGTGCAATGTTTAGCTCTTGGGCAATCGAAACAGTGCTTACATGACGGTCGGAGAGCGACAATGTCCATGATTTTATCGACATTTTCGACACTTGGCCTTCCAGTGCGTGGTACATCTTTGACGTCAAAATTACCGGAACGGAATCGACGAAACCAAAATTGCGCGGGATTGGCTGTTACAGTATCAGGACCATAAACACTATTCACATTTTCAGCCGCCTGGCTTGCGTTTTCGCCTTTATCGAAGAAAAACTGTAAAATATAGCGTATTTTCTCTTTGCTAGTGTCCATTTTGACGCGCGCTCACACAACACTGAGTCAACTCATCACAACTATCTGAACAGTGTTTGTAGTACGCAATCTCATCGTTTGAACGCCATCTCGTTGAACCCGATCGGACTTACACAACGCGAGCTACAGATCACTGAAGCCATCTATTGGCAAAATAATGGATTACTTTTTACTACACCAGATATTTAATCCTGTGTAATTTACGTGCTCTTTTGAAAACGAAAAAACGCAACTAAATTATTTAATTAGCTACTAAATCAACATTGTGTCTTTGCGGATATCCGGTTCTTTTTTCAAACTAAACATTCTTTAAAGTTCTAATATATTCGTATGAAATTCAAAAGGACGAAAGTGGCTCAAAAGTCCTGTCATTGTGACCCCTTTTAGTGGGCCCATGGCAAAAGTGGCCCTGCGGGCCTGTACTACTAGTTGACCCTCCCCCCCCCCTTGGCTACGGCCCTGAGAACAGCATCTTAATTAACTTTAGAGAAAAGAATCACCCATTTTGAGTTCACATCATAGTTTTAATTACTGCATCCAGTATCACGTAATTCATTCTTATGGGACGAAAACTCTTCATAAAAATTATCCAAATTAGGCTAATACTGAATAAATCTCGGTACATTTCGAAGCATTAATATTCTTCAAAACAAAAAGAAAATTCAGTATTGTCTTTCAAATGTAAGCCTCTAGTTTCTTAAAAATATTAATATCATTGAAGTCATCTTATGACTTCAGTTACGCTAATGGAAGGATGTACCGAAGCCAGCTAAGAAAGTTAGATTTCACAGAATTGATTGAAGTACAAAAGTGATAAATGCATATGCTTAGTTGTAATAACGGCAGAAGAGAAATTTTAAATACGTGGGGATAGCCAGTCCCCTCCTGTATACTGTTAAAAATGGGACAGCACTTCTAACTAAAATACGGGAAGTCCCGTTTAATAGGGACACCTGCAACCCCACTCAGCAGCTATGGTCCATATGGTGTAACGAATTTTTTAGATCTTCTTGAAGAGGTATCTGGGGGACAGAGGGAGGAATAGTATTCTCCAATCATCATCATATTGAATTTGGATTTTTTTTTTAAATTTAAGAGGACCCCTCGCTCCAAGTCTATTTTTAACAATTTTCAAAATATTTAAAAAACTAAGAGTACTACCAAAAATGTAAGTTCATAGCGCACTAGAACTTACAAATTACTATGAAATACAATGGACAGCGATCTCGAAATCTTGTCGATTCATGAGTGCTGAGACTTCAATAAAATAATGACGTCATAATCTTTGAAAGCGTATCACTCATCAAGGACAAGATCTCGAAATCGCTGTCCATTGTATTTCATAGTAATTTGTAAGTTCCAGTGCGCTATGAACGTACATTTTTGGTAGTACTCTTAGTTTTTTAAATATTTTGCAAAATGTTAAAAATGGGGGTTCGGAGCGAAGAGCCCTCTTAAGACCTATAGGTAAATTTGGCTCAAACTGAATGGATAATGATAGGAAAATTGATGGATTGAAGAAAATGGGAGAACCCGGAGAAAGCCTACATGACATGACCCCGGATCGAACCGAGGACCCCAAGCACCAACTCTAAGCGCTCTACCACTGATTCACTGCGGCCCCTGGTCTACACAGTCCTATATCTACACCCGTCACGTAAAAGTAAAAGCGCAGATTCAACAATTTCACAGCATCACAAACTATTCCCTGGTTGTTTACCTGAAATACAATCTGAACATTATAAACATCGTCAAGTCCTTTGATACATTGTTTGTGTGCATTAGGAATTCGTTTCCATAGTTACTGATAACCTCCAACGTTCATGTCTTAGCTGACGGACAATATTTAATATCACACAGGGGATCTGATTGACACTTAGTTCACGTCAGTAAGTTATTACAGTCAGAACAGAAAGAACGAAGGCGACCTAAGTAACTGTGATCTCAAATTATCCTCCAGGGAGGGAACGTCTGTTGCTTTTGTCTTGGCGTTTATCGTCAGTCTTCCCTTTCTTTCCCCCTAAACTTCTCTGTCTTCCTGTTTCTCTCACCCTCTTCGTGTATATATATATATCCCCCCACATAATTCTTATAGTGAGTATTGGCTTTGAGGACCGTCGCTACTAAACCCTATTACCTCCCTCTGCTAATGACAACTCGACCGGAAAACCCCCTTAATCTGAGGCAGTGATAAAGAAGACTGTCCTGTATATATGTGGGTAGTGGAGTCAAGTAGTTTGGCTCTGAAGGAGTGAGAGGGAACGAGACGTTAAAAAAGACGAAAGAAAGTCTTACGAAAAAAAGGACCACAAATCAGTCCTTTGTTTTCTCTTTCTTTCTACGTTTCGTGGATATACGTACATAAAGAGGGAAAAAAAATTATTTACCCTTCCTGGTACCGCTCTTCATTTCATCATCCGCAAAACCTACGAGGGAGAAAAGAGGGAAATAAGGGAAAATTATTTTCCCACTTATGTCTTCATTCTTTTTCCGTCAAGCATTCTTTTGGTTAGGCATAAGAGAAGGGGGGAAAATGCAAAGTTCTTCCTCATCCATAGTCTGTGCGATTTCCGAATTTCAATAGCGAGCATCGATATCACTAACAAATCGAACGATATATCGAAATATCAAACATTTCAAATCGAAAAATCTTTAAAAATCGAATATCGTTCATATAAAAAAATCGTAGAAATCGAAATATTGATCGATCTAATAACCATTCCATATCAATATTCAACGTACCGATTTATCTTGATATCGACATTTCGAAAATCGATCGATATATCGGAAATTCACAGTCTTACTTACCAATAAATACAGGGTGTCCTTGAAATAATGGTGCAAACTTTGGGATGTTATTCTTCACATCAAAAGAGATTTTTTTTAAGAAATTACGAAATCTGCTTATTTTCGAAGCAACAGACGCTGTAAGTTATGCAGGAACGTCACAAATGACGTCATAGCTCGACATATAATGACGTAAGCGCTGTCGGCGTAGGAATCACACTCGAGGTAGTATCCGATACATCTATTTAAGTTATACTTATGATTTGCGAATGCAGCTTAGATGTGATTTCTATGTTGGCTCTATGAAACCATTTCATTTCTTGACAATTAAATCCGTTGTAATACCTATCTATGCGGCACTCCGTCATTCATAAACATTGTTTCGACTGTGATTTGCTAAGCTGGCATCTCTTGCGTCATTATGTGTTGAGATATGACGTCATTTTTGACGATGCCGCCGTATTTTCAGCTCTTGTATCTCCGAAACTACGCATAATTTTGAATTTCTTCAAAGGAACCTTTTTCTTCCTTTGATGTAAACAATAAGATACAGAAGTTTGCACCATTAGTTCAGGGACACCCTGTATATTAGAAATAAAGCAAATATGAATATTAAAGCATAAGAATAGCAGATTCGACAATACATTGCGAAATACACACCTTTTATACAGTTTTCCCACACGGTTTATTTTTCACAAACTACATTTTGTAATGTAAAACCTTCCATTGAGATTTGGAGACATCCAGCGTCCACCCAGTCCTCGACATACGGCTTGAGAATGATTTTCTGACCTTGAACTATAATCCTAAAATATCCAAAAGGCCCCGAAACAAAAAATATGCAAAGAGAATTCTATTCCCTAAGTCGATGACGACGAATGAGAGAACCCCGAAAGTCTGTTACCTATGGTAAGTAGCAGCGGTTAGGCTTTTCAATTATAAATTTTACCGTTTCGAAATTTTAATATTATTACAAAAACTAGGAATTCAGTGGATAATAATAACATATGATTATAACCTACAGAGCAAAAGAAAAAAGTAACAACTTCTCAAGTATCGTTCCACGTGGTCCAACAGTTACAGAAATAATTCTATCTAAAATAGAACCAAAATGTTATTTACACACGAATAGGTTCAACACTAATACATTCTTATATTCTAACAAACCTTTAATACAATCCCACATCAAGTAGAAGGCTGTTTCAGAGTAGCTTGACTGATGTTTTCCACTGCCGTCACACCAGGATACGCGAAATGGCTGCCAACTAGGAAAATAAATTTCGACAAGGAATATCAAATAAAATCACAACACAATTCTGCTCCACTCTGAACTCTCAGATGTCAACTTGCACAAATACATAATAAAATCGAAATAACGGATTCACATAGTGATCCAGCACAACTCACACCTATACACGATCTGATGTTGAAACAAACATCAAGTCGCGTCCATAATCAGAAAATCAAAACAAAAAATCACAATTCAGAATAGAGACTACGCGAGTCAATCCTTAATTCACATGAGCAGTGTTGCTTCCGAACAAAACATAAAATTCATAAATCAGCAAAATATCACTAATCCATAGCTCATATAATTACAAATTACCTTTCTCCCGGAAATATAAATCACAGATTTATGCTCAAAAACAAAAATATATCCATATCACTTTAATTCAAATCGCATCATAATAATTCCCCTTCACATATCTCATAAACAACAGGAATAAACAACAATCATATTAGCACTTAAGAAAACAAAAATACATAAATACAAACACATGGAAATCAATAATTAAAGTAAATCTAAAAGTAGGAAACATTGGAAATATTTATCTAATATATCCGATCAATCAAGGTCACAAATCTCCATATCCAAGAATATACAGTATCGGAAACCAGACTAATATCAGTGAGAAAAATCATCAGTTCTCAGAACAATTCGTACCAATCTGACCTCATCGAGCAAAATTAGTTCAACTCAATATCAGGAAAATATATTAGCTATCCCGGGTTCGATTCCCGCTGGGGGCTCCAAAATTTCGGTGTTGACCCAGCATCGTGAGGACAGTTGGGGAGCTGCTGTCAACACCTTGTCCTCAACATACGAGTTATTGGAGCTCATCTCTTGTAAAAACCATTCCTACAAACCTGTCATGTCTTCTCCACGTTCAACATGGCTGTTTCCCAAACCTTGACATTTTCATCCAAATATTTTTTTTTTCTCATATTTCACACTTCGTTAACAACAGATCAATTGGATCGCTATCAAAATGCAGGCGAAAGGCACTTTGCTGTAACCCATACTGATGTGCCGAATTTATACACAGTTGTAAATTGTCAATGTATGACACCCAACTAGACTGCTTAGGTTGTAAATAAGCCTTGAGCGAATCTTTCACGGTTCGAACGTACCGTTCGACCAGATTTTCGCTTGCGAAGTAACTAGAAGCACGGATATGTTTAATTACCCATCCATATGGGAAGTTATAAAAGGTACTAGACCTATAGTACGAGGCGTTATCTGTTGACTACAAAGCAGCTTATTCATTGCTCTAGTGATCACCTTAGCATTAGCACCTCTTAAAGGAACAAGATGTAAGTACCTTCAGTCACTATCCAGACACAACATTAAATAGGTAAAGTTTCTACTCGCCATGAAATGACCAGCTAGATTTGTATACCAATGTGGCTTAACCTTTTTGCTAAATGTAGAAATGAATTGACCTTGCTTTTTAGTATTGTCAGTCTTAGCCTTCTGACATGCGTCACATGACCTCACAAATTTCCTTTCATAGTCAAAAATCCCTGGCCACGTGAAATGTCGTGAAACCTTACACATAGTTTTGTGTACTCCCATATGCCCACCATAATACAAGCTTTGATGGTAGTATTCCGTAATCATAGGTCGTAATACCTCAGGCAACAATATTTTGAATGGATTTACCTTAGCTTTAGTTTTCATGTACGACAACCCATTTTCCATTCCGTACTTCCCCGCATTATCCTGACCTAGCTCCAGTTTCCTACGAATTTCACCTATCCTTTTATCATCCTTCTGATATTTTCGGATGTCATTATAAACCAAAGGCAACGACCACAAGGAGCAAATTTTACCAGAATGCATCATATCTAAATCCTCATCGGGATTAGCTTCAACATTTGCAAATAAAGTATCATTATACATACAAGAAATATAATCACTGACTAAATTTTTGCGTAAAGGTATATGTAAAATAACGAATTTGTACTCTAACAGCCTTTGAATTATGTTGCCATACCTCGTCATATTTCTAACATCATGAAGTAAGCGTTCCAAACACATGTTATCCACATATAGGGAAGCTATTACATAAATATTTCTTATATCTTTCAACCAAGTTATACAGGCTTAGAAGCTCTAGACTAAAAATGGTGTGCTTCAAGTCACTCATCTTCACTTTACGGCTATAAAAGTCTAATGGCCCTAATAACCCTGTTTCCTTGTCTCTCTGCGTCCCTCCAAGGAACCGCAATGTTCCATCAGCATGAATATGAAACCTTTCGTTCAAATTTGGAATTTTCAAAACAATGTTTTCAATGTTCCTCCGTCCAAGACATACTTGACCTTTTCAGACCGATGTGCCATGAGTGGATTGAGAATTACGGCAAAGTCTTCGCAGAAGGCAGAAAAAAATAAAAAATCCAAGTAGCTTGCGTAAAGCTCCCCAAGATTTAGGAATAGTTAACTTAGAAATAGTTTCTAGTCGTTCCGGAAGCATTTGCACTTCTCCACTACCAAAAGAAAAACCAAAGAATGGAATCGAACGTTTAAATAACATCATCTTAGAAGATGCAACAGTAACTCCGCTATCCTTCAGACGACTGAACACTTTACGTAAAAGTTATTTGTGTTCCTCAACCGTCTGTGAATATAGGACCATGTTATCACAATAGTACCACAACTCATGACCCTTCATGTCAGAAAATATGTCATCTAACGCCCTAACTAAAGCTTGAAGCCCAATGTTCATACCCATCGCCACCCGACGAAACTGGTAGAAATTACCATCTAAAGCAAAGGCAGTGTACTTTCTGTACTCAGGAGACAATTGAATTTGATAGAATGCCTTCTTGATGTCACAGAAGCTTATTGTTTTAGCCTCGCTCAATTGAGCTAAAGATTCTTTTAAGTCCGATAATACCACAGCGTCACCTTTTATTTTCTTGTTGATCTTTTGGAAATTGCAAAGCAGTCCAAGAGATTTATTCTTATTATCAATCATAAACGAAGGAGCACGATAAGGACTATTGGACTCCTCCAAAACTCCATCTCTAGCATTAATTTATTAGCCTTAATTTTTTATTGCATGAGGTACTGCACATGGTTTCTCACGCACTATTTTACTATCATCTACCTCAAATGAGTATTCAAAAATATTGATACAACCTACTTGATCAGTAATAACATTCTTGTACTCATTTTTACAAACTCCGAAATAAGTGCAGGTACTTCCTTATATTTACCTATAATAGCAGGTTCTACTTCATGAATAAGATTTTCAACAACTTCTCTAGTTACCTGAGAATTCGTGCTATCTTCCCCTAACCAATAAAGATTACCATCAGCATATTCAGACAACAGGACATCCCTACGACATCCTTCAGGTATCCAAGTTGGACAATCATCAGAAAAAAATTACATCATTTTCTAATACCGGACTAACATTGTCGATATTAACTAAATCTGATTTGGATTTCTTATTTATACGTTCAGAATCACATGCATCTGGCTCTATCTTAATTTTATTTACGTTTCTCCAATTGCCTAAAAATGGAGAATTTCTGCCTTGATCATTCTTCTTTCTCGATCCATTCAAATTTCGGTGTCCGTGTCGTTGTCCCTCCGGACACATATTGACGTCCATTACTATACCTGTCATTCTGCTCCACTTTGTGGAAAATCTGTCACGACTCACGACTCGGGTCGCCGCAGCAGCCTCCTCCGACTGACACCAACACGGCCGACAGCACATGGGGCATATTTAAGTACATGGGAGATATAAGGCCAAAGATGCACCATCAGAACATGGCATGGTGGGAACATCCGGTTTACGCCTCCACCTAGAACGATACAAAGAAGCCACACAGTTCATGTTTCTCGCAAAGTTCCTATCACACAAGCAGTTTTTCTTTCAGGAATTTTCTTTCGGGGGTAAAAAATCAAGTCGTGGGGGATCACGAAAATTTTTAATAATGCATACCCCAGTAACACATGTACGTTGGCCGCTCATGGGACCTATATCGTACCATATCGTTAATGCGGGCGGGAGAGCGGCCCCGCTTGAGCCCACATCGATCGATGTGGGTTCGACATAGATTATCGGTATCTCTAAATTGTGCAAAGAATAAAACGATTTTCTACAAAACTTTTTGTTCATAATGAATAAATAAAAATAAAAAATAGAGCATTCGTCATGGAACAATCTCGATCCATGTCAGTAACCGATATCTGTATTAATCAATATCGTTCCATATGGCAAACCGATGTTTATTCAAGCGATAGTATATCTTCCTCTGGTGATAAAATATAAAACTGTTTTTCTCAACAAGCGGCCAACTTTGGTGACAAAGAAGTTGTTAATCGTTGAAGCATGTTACAGTGCAGAAATAACGTTCTTTCCCGGGAAGGACAAACAAATAAAGTGTTAAAACTGATTGTGTTTTTCCCAAAGATTCTTTGATCACAAGTACATAGACAAACCAACAAGATTTATAGTAATATTTATTATGCTGGTTACCGTACACCGCCAGAACCGGGAGACGTTATACTTTTGTTTTGTTTGTACGGTAGAAAGTAGCGTGTTTCCTCAAGGTCATGTGGTTGTTAGGAGAGGTTCCTTTTAGTAGAAGGATAGGTTAAATTTATATTTATTTACATTTGTTTTACATCGTTTCCTTCAATTGAAGCTGTTTCATTGTAATCATGGTACGTTAAACTTCTTGGCAAAAAAAAAAGTAAAAAAATAAAGTTAAAAGCGGAAGAGACGTGAAATGATTACAACTGAGCGGAACTACAAATTTCAGCATGAACGCAACATGGAAAATAATATTATTTTACAAACTAGCAGTGGTCGACAAATTTTACAATCCATTAGAACAACGGTAACTTTTGCTACAGAAAAAGTGTGTGTTTTTTTACATAAGTAATAACTTTGTTTTACAATTTCTAACGTGTTTTAATATTTCTTGTTGATTTGTCTATGTTGGTGGTTCTATATAAAAAAGGGGATTCCTTTAAAAAATAGTAAAAATTCAGAATTACATAAAGTTCATAATGGCAATGACCGATATTGAGCGATGTCGATACCCGATACTGAACAAGATCGATGATCGATGTCCAACGATATCGTTGACCGATATTGACCAAGATGTTTGCCATCCAATATGCGGCCCATGTCGTTAAATGATATCGATCGATGTCGTAAAATCCAATATGCGCATATCGGCCGACTTGGATGTGCTACTTGGGTATTGACTCCTAAGTGCTAAAATATGAAACAACATTAACATTACTTAAGAATATGTCATACCTTTTTAGTTAACCTCAAAATAACATGAACAATATTTATAGAATGTACTTTTATATGCGTATTTCAGTATTCGTTTGAGTAATATAAATGCTAACACTAATTCTTTCGGGGGTGCGGTTGAAAACCTCCAGGGGAGCAAATCCCCCTCTCCCCGAAAGTATGACTGGAGGAAACAGTGCACACAAGTTTTCAGTAAATGGAACAGTCAAAGAAATTCTTCCGAATATTACATTTCGGTTCTCTGATTTAATACAAGTTTGGAAATACATAAATGTTTTAAAACCCAACAACAGGTCGCATCCTAAGTTTTTAAACACAAGAGCCTTCATTTTAAAGAACTTTCCTTCCATTTCCACTCGAAGAGAAGCTGAAGTATTCAAAACTATTTTCTCATTATTAATAGTTTTGCCGTAAAAATGGTCTTTACGGTTATACTTGCATAACTTGGCCTTAACAACTTCTTCAAACAACGTAGAATCGATAAGATCACAGTTACAACCAGTGCCGATAAACACAGACACTTCCTTCTGACCGACACATCCCAGTATTCAGCTCGTGAGAATTTGCATCATGTTGTCTTCCACTATGACGCACGGATTTTAAGTTCCATTTGCTTTCAAACTGAGTGCATGAGGAACGCATATGGTTTCCATTGCACTCCCAACACTTAAGTTCTTTTTTGTCTTTAAATTTGGCTTTCGAACTCTGAACTACGTCAGTACTTTCGTAGAATTGCTTAGAGTACAGCTCATAACGTTCGAAGTTACTATCCAGGGTTGGCTGGAATAAAACAAGCCGTTCACTTCAACATGAATCCGAGCGATAATTAGCTTAGTAAATGACTGCAACTTGAACAACGTTAAGTCACTTGAACCCCTATAATACAACTTTCAGTTTATAAATAAAGACGGCCCTAGCTATTCTAATAGCAGACAGTTAAGTTTTGTATAAGTTCTGTGCTTTGTAGATGGGAGCATTGCTAATTTTGGCTTTAAATACCTTTATTTAGAAGGATTTCACTTTCGAATTTTAGATGATAGCGCATTAATTAAATATTATTGAGTGGTTTCGCTACAGTCGTAAATAGGTCTATATTTTAATAATATATTTCGATGTCTCTACCGCAATGAAAGCATATACTAAAGACAAAATACACGGTAATATTACAAAGCAAACTTTTTATTCACTTCGTCAATACAAAGAATAAAATTTCCCATATATGGTGACAATAATGTAACACTAGGCCCTAACTGTATTGCAGAGAAACGAAATTGGACCATTCGATTTTCGCTGTTTGTTCACGACATGATATTCCCATTTAATTGCAATCCTCTTAAAGGAACATTAAAACTTTTGGCTGTGTAGTACTTTAAATCCATATTCATTTAACAATTTAATGAACAGTTGTCGTTCTAGCACATGTCTTAATTTATTTCCTGCAACCGCAAACAGAATTTTTTTTTCGGAAATAGTAATCTGGTATGCGTATAAGTGCATATTAGGCCCTGACATCCTGCGGACATAACTTACATTAGGGTAAAGTAAGGCAGCCTTTACGCATGCTAACTGGGGTTCATATGGCCGGGCCCAAGTAGAGGTAAAGAAGAAGCCTTGGTCGTAAGGTTGACAGCCTCACACCGTATAAAAGACATCGTCACGAAACCCAACAGTCAGCCTCGGATGAATCTGAATGCAAATGAAGATTATAAGGACCAGGCGAGAAAAAGGGAAGGGATAAAGGACAAAGACTTGACAAGGGCTACTTGGAATGTGAAGACCATGGGTACAACCAGGAAAATGTAAGAAATAGCTAACGATATGCTCAAATATAAGGACAGATGAACTGGCCCGGCCGGAAACCTGGGAATCCCGGATGGGTACCCCGGGGCACATTTTGTCTTAGAGCGTAATGTTACCCTACAAAGAAGACCACTTAATCCACTTTTACTTCTACTGGTAGCGTTAAGGTCTTGCCAGTCTTTCAAAATTAGCAATTTTGACACAGAAGACCTACGTACCTTAGAATCAAAACATGACAAGCCCACAAAAATCTAAAAATGAGTTAAGCGCGCATTCTGGTAATTTAAATGGCCCTTTACAATATATCCAAATGGAGTACTAAGATTTTTAAGTCAAAACTAGCACTTGGAATCAGGAACCACCAAAGTTCAAAGGAAATTCTTGGTGGGTAAGGAACAAAATCCTCTATGTCCACTTCTGATCAATAGTTCCATGATACTTCTGCTCTTTTTTGCATATCAGCAACAACAATTTCCATGTCCACCATTCTCTGCAAGTTTCAGCCTATTGTGACGTCGTAATTTCTGTACAGCACAAGTCATTTGTGAGTCAGCTCTTACCGAGTGTGGATCACTTGAAGCAATAGTCCCTAAATTGAGAAACAGCGTCAATGAACGCGCTATCCGTGTCAAACAAGAGATTTAGCATCCAGAGAGTATGATGAAATTTTCAACAGAGCAGCAATTGTTACAGTGTCGTGAATGGAAGTGCGCAAAGAGGCGGTTGATGACGTGATCAAAGGTCCTGGTAGTTGACATTTCCAAATATCTGCAAGCAAAAGAATCTAAGGTCAACAAGACCAAGAATAGAGTACTTGCAACAACGTAATTACTTATGTTTTCCATCGGATTGTAAAAGAAGGGTAAGACATAAAAAGCGTTGTACCAGTGGAACTCAGCATTGGAAGCCCATCTTTGTTAAGTAACTGAATTATATTTAAAAAATTTCCTCTCCAAAAAAAATTTGGCCAAAAGTTTATGGTAAGTCTAACACTCAGCTTTTACAAAAAGGCTATGGAGAATGCAGTCGAAAGAACATGATGAAGATCAGGATAGAGTGTGCAAAAGAAGATAAGCTGATATTGGTGACAATGTCACCATATAATAATCTTATGTTGAGTAGTGTCATTTTTCTTCTCTGAAATAAAACAAAACATTTTCAAGTCCAACATTTTCATTCATTCTTGAACAAAACGCAACAAGTCCTGAAATTCAGTATCAAAAGCCAACCAAGTCCATGATAGCCTACTTGAAAGGTCTCTAATGGTGTAAGTTAGATTTTCCACTTTTATGGCAATCTGTAAAAGTAAGTTGAAATATGTAATCACCCAAACACTTTTAATCTTCGTTATAAAATAAGCAAACCACAGTTATTTCTGCTTTTCTCAAAAACATGATTTGATGGACTAGGCGTGTTTTGATTCTAAGGTACTCACTTGTCATAACCAACATAAAGACAGTCTTCAGTTATAATCGCAGCAGACCTACAGTAGGGCCCATACAAACCACAAGATGGGACCATGTAAAGTGAGAGACTGAGGAAATTACAGAAAATGTGCAAAGCCCCGGAAAATCTCAGACAATATGGCCAACAGTAGCCAAGCCTCTCCAGTGCCGTTCCAAAGTTCGATATTGATATACAAACATTATAAAAAAAAATAATTTTCGTTTCTCACAATATTTCACTACCGCTTTTCCTCTAGCAATACGCTAATAAACATTTACTAGTCTACAGTAGAAGGAAGGAAGTGAAGGTAGCTCCCTTGCATTATCTGGAGAAAAATCTATAATGTAAACTTACCCTAATTGAAATATTGGATTTAGGCCTTCAGAATTTTAAATAACTTTGATTTGTATGTAAAGAAGGTAGCAGTTTTTTTTTTACTGATAACCTTTCTTTTCAAGCACGATATTGTATGATTAATATGCCACTATTTTCTGACCCATCGT
The DNA here is from genome assembly GCA_022664845.1 of Lepisma saccharinum. Classification (NCBI taxonomy): domain Eukaryota; kingdom Metazoa; phylum Arthropoda; class Insecta; order Zygentoma; family Lepismatidae; genus Lepisma; species Lepisma saccharinum. The sequence goes on along the minus strand of JAGDQP010023654.1, from coordinate 4,242 downwards.
AGTGGTTGTGATATACATAAGTGCTTGTACTTAGTTTAGGCAACCAAAAGATGTCTTTTAAAGTCAATCCCTTGTTTCTCTCCCACTAATTCCGCTCGACTTTTCCTTCGCCTATTGACGAAAGCTATTCTCGTTTTGGACACCCCTGCTTTTACGCCAGAAGCACAATGAAAAAATTGTTGTAAGCCAGGAACACGGTACGCCAGAAACACGTACGCCAGGAGCGCGTAACCATATAGTAGGACTCGAATTTCATTTAATCGTACAAATGCCATGTATGCTTCACGCGAAGAACTTTTCAAATGGCCCTCGCATTTCTCTTACTTCTTACACTAAAGGAAGAGTCCTAAGCTATTGATACAGTATAAACCAGAACAGGCGAATGAATGAAATTCTAAAGAAAAGAAAAAAGAAAAGAATGAATGGCAACAATGAACCTAACAATGAGGGTGGAGTTAGGGTTTTCCCCTTTTTTTTTAATCTTATGTTATTCCGATGCATATCTCTTCAGATATACAAGTACCAAGTGCAATTGATCATTCTTACATTCATAATACAATGTTCTTTCACAAGACTTCGTAAATTTTGTAACAGATACAGTATATTACCCATGCAAACAAAGCTTTTTGTATTATATGAGACAGAAAAAAAAGAGAGAGAGAATCCATCCATAGAAGGAAGCTACACATCATGTGCCTGGAATGCATTATATACATATATATATATATAATGCATTCCATATCTTGTCGCGTGGATGAGGGATGCCTCTTATCCCGTCTCCGGGGGTGGTTCTGACACAAAGACCATGGAGTTCCCTACTCGAATTTACGAGCTAAGTTCGAAGCATGACACAGGCATCTTAAGAATGCAGGATCCCTGCTAGTGCACTCGTATGGCGTTATGAATGCCATTGTCTCTCACATGAAAAAGAAGAAATAAATTTAGAGAAAAAAGAAAGAAAGAAACGAAAGTATGAAATGAAAAAAAAAAAAAAAGAATCCAACATTGAAACAACCTAAATAATATATTGTTCTTTAAAGAGTATAAACATAATAACAACCTCATAATAATATAATCTTTTCATCTTTCTTTTTATATCGTTTAAAAATTTAGTCAGATGCTCAGAAGGAACAAACGACCGGAGCATCAAACAACAAATAAAGATATAAGAACGAAAGTTTGGGACATTTCACACTCACTTACTTTTTTTTTTTTTTTTTTTTAGACATAATCCGGAGTGCCACAAGGTTCGAATCTTGGGCCACTCACAATTCGCTTAATTATTAACGATATGTCTGAGTATATCGAAAACTCGGTTATATTATATTATTCGCGAATGGCCTTAAGCTACGAGTATATATATACTAGAATCGAAACAATTGAAAACAGTGCCTAACGACAAAATCTGGAAATGTAAAATAAATAAATAAAATTTAAAAAATTAAAAAATGGCACGACAGAAATATTTTTTATTATTCTTTTTTTTTTAAAAAAAAATGCAATATTCTATTAGAAAAGGGAAATATGTTAATTATAATTACTCGATTGATGGAATCGACATCTCGAAAGCTGAAACTGTGAAGGATCTTTGCGTTGTTTTCGGTCTAAAATTGAATTGTGTATGTTTTTGTATGTATCAGCTTATCACGAACAATACATACAGGTAGGTCTTTGATATATTTACCGTTTAGGCCAAGATCTCCGTAAAAAGAAAATATACAGTGCAAATTTTTGAAATGACTGATTACATATAGAAAAAAAATATATTCAACATATGTCTCATATAGGAAATTAAAACACAATTTTAATATACAAACTATGGAATAAAGAAGGTATATATAATGAAATTGATTGTATTGATTTCAACTCGAAAAATTTTTCATTTAAGTTGCGTATCCTAAAATAAGAAGAGGCCACAGTATAACATTCTAGTGCATTAAGCCAAGGACCGAGATTCTAGATAAAGCATCAACTTTGAAAATGAGTGCTTACTATACAACAAAATTGAAACGGAACGTTGATAGGGCCTCATTGAGACGTGTTCGGAATTTCTGAAAAATAATTTGAAAGAACTGTCTGTGAAATAATATTATCTATTCTTTTGAATGTATAATTTGTGTCGTAAACACTCCAACACTGTAATTAGGAATCTTGTGTTGTTCTGTTTGCCTGCAAGTATTCAACAAGTTCTCAAAACTAAAACAAGGTGGCTCTACTGTTTTATAACATCCTGTTCACTGGCGACCAAAAAAGCAACCAATTGCAAGTCGATTCTTTTCATATTGGAATGAAAAAAGAACTTTTAAATATTTTTTATAACGGGCCTGTTGCTTAAATTCTTAAAAAGTAACTTTAAGTAATTAAAAAGAGTCTCTATGTGGGATGTCCTAATAAATAAATAATACAATTTATTTTAAATATCTTTTGTTTATAATTAACCTCAAATTTTGTTCTTGTAATCTGCAAGAGATAAAGTGAGTTTATCACAAAGTTTATCACGTTTGTGAGAGGGTGAAATTTGAAAACTTCAAGTGCAACATTTCTTGGACATATTTTGTTAATAACATATTCTGGTAAACAGAGATTCACTAATTTTTGCATCGAAATTCTTCGCTATATTAAGATAAATGTGATTGATTTACTGTATTTTTCGTATACATCACTGGCTACCACCGAGGTAAGTTGTGCTCTATGCCCACTACTGCCATCTTATTTTCTACTTCTCTACTAAACTACCAAAACCGTTCGTTTATTATATTGTCCTGTTCAAGTGATCGAAATGCACATTTTTGTTAGAGTTTGGATTGCACGATAAAACATCTTTAAAATTGTAGACAATAAATTATCAATAATCATGGAAAACTTTGGTATTTTCGCCATACTGCTAAATTCGTGATGGATTTTGCACAGTCAAGAGTTGTCGAGACAAACATTGCCATGCGCAATGTAGACAGAACTCCTAGAGTCAACTAGCGACGAAAATGTTAATTCTACAAGCCTCTACAGTTAATGTCGAGGTTCTACAAAAAGGTTTACTGCATCATTTAGGGTAAATTACCCAGATTTACCCTAAATTTACAAAAGATAAAAAAAAAATGTAGCTACAAGAAATCCGAAACTAGTATTCTGAGTAAATACACAATCTGATCAAAGAACAATACATAGCACAAACAAATACAAAGGTCTCTACACGTTTCGCAATCACAAAGAAAAAGATATATATAAAACTATCACCATTCTTAGAATTTAACATAAAAAGACAGCCTGATTCGTGGGGAAATACAAGTATTCACAAGGGCAGTATTCTAATCTTGACTGCTTTTTAATTTATTTATTTATCACTTTTTATTCGTATTTCTATTACTTGTAAAATGCCGGAAATAATTCGTCTTTTATCTATGCAGTTATATTACATCCATCTGCATGCATAAATGTTGTTTGTGAGATGCACATTTCTGACGATCATGGCGGAAACAATCATTAAAAAATAACAATCATTTCTTGACGACCGAATTGACACTGATTTATTGTAATTCTACACCACTTGAAAAGCTTACATTGAGTATCGCACATGCAGTGAATATTAATTTCTCCCTTAATGCTTTGAGAAATCAACAAGGGATAGTCAAGAAGGGAGATTAAAAGAAAACAAGAGTGTAACATTCCACAGTGATATTTTCAACAGGAAATTTTAAGAATGAATTTTTGATTGAACTGTTATTAATGTCCTAAGCTGCTGTCGAGACACTGTAGTTTTTCGCAAAGTGGGCTTTGAATCATTCCATTCAATGGACCTCGTGGGAATTTGAATCCGTGACCACTCGCACAGAATGCAAGCACACTAACCTTTCGCCCATCCGAGGTGAAACTTCAGATACTTAACACATAATTTCTCGTTCAAGACAAATACACTAAAATAAAGTGTGCGGTGTTCTAATATAATTTGAGTTTCCATTCATCTCGTACGATGCATAACTTTTGCAATGATTAAATATTTAATTTATTAATATACGTAAAATTTCTACTAAAAACAGGCAAAAAAAAAGCAACCTAACATAATCACATCTCCCTTCCTTGAAATTACAATGTATACTGGTTATTACAGCAGTACAGTGTATACAGCATTAAAATTACGAAATGAAAAGCAAAAGCTCCGAGTTACTGAGTTCAAAGTTGGTTTACAAACATGAAAGTTGTTAAACACATGTTGAGAAGAGTATTGTTATATACGTAAATGTAAAG
>JAGDQP010023653.1:0-28899 GCA_022664845.1 Lepisma saccharinum | reverse complement strand
TTTCCATATGAATAGATTATATTCGCCCCCCTCACAAATCGATTTTTTATTAAGTTCCAATGTTCTTGACAATCTGATTTATGTCAGGAATGTACTTTACATAGCAAAATTTGTGACATCCGGTTAATTTAATTTTGAAATCGGCTTTGCGCACTGTTCCAAAATATTGCATAAAGCATTGTCTCAAATGTTGCACACAGATTAAATGAAAATATATTTAAAATTTACTGATATTTCGAATCAAAATTAGAGGTTGAATTTTGGCTAAAATTTATTGTTTGTTGTGATTAATTTGATAATTAAGCAAAATTTGGAATAGTTTCGAATTACATAAATTGGTAGGACAATCACAATCTCTAAACAGATGTCATTGTATCGCTTGATACAAATAATACGTTTAGGTTGTAAATGGCGCGTCTGCATTTTCAGTTTCTCGTAAATTTAAATCGCGGTGTACCAAACTCTATTGGACTTTCTCTCTTTGGCGCTTTGCTACCATTGTTAGAGCCTATAAGAACAAAAGTGAACGATACATGCAATTCGCATGTCAGAAATTCCTCGAATTTCGACGTGTTAACGTAATAGATTTGCTGTTTAAAGAATATGTCCAGACTAAATTTATTTTGCACTTGAAAATTTGCTTCGAGAGCAAAACACGGAGTTTGCATTTTCATGTTCTGGACTTGAAAGTCTTGGGTTCGAAAACCTAAGTGAAGTGTGCTAACATAACGTTGTTTTATATGCTTTTCTTCCTCTATAGGAATGATCTGTAGATGCGGAAGACATACGTGCTTCTCGTCGAGCAAAGCATATCTGCTTTCTTTCCGTTGTATATGTATATGTATATTGAAGATGAGTGAACTTGCTTTCGTTCTACGTGTGTTATTGCATTCACATACACATTGGATATCACTTTAACATTGCTATCCCTAGGTTCAGCGTTTGAATCCGGGGTAATCCCTACACTGCCCGTAGAATTGTTCATTGTTTAGAACATAACGGGTTCTTTGTTTTTGAAAAAAAAATGTTGCTACAAAATTACTATGAAATTCATAGTTCGGTCTTGGAGTTCAATTTTAAATTTGAAGTTGTATCCAACTTCTGAGATTGCAGCGGTTAAAAGGTGCATTGCATTGTTTTGTACTAAGGAACAAAACTCGGAAAATTTCCAGTAGTCTGTTATTATTTCAGAACAGTTTTGCAATGATTTACGAAAAAGTTCTTCATTTTCTGACGAAAAAACTAAATTTCGGAAATCTTTCGGGATTTGAGACCGTATGTGTAGTGTTGTTAAATCAGCAGCAAGTGTAGCTGTTCTTTTCCTCCAAAATTGCATTTTAGCTGATTTTAAAGCGAAATTTACAACAACAAAAAATGGGTTAAAATTTAGAAAAGCCGGGAAACATACCGTATTCGAACTTGGTTCGAAGTTGGCATCCTATCACCATGTGAACGACCGAAGAATTACTGTCGTTCTTCATGAGTGTTTTGGGAAACGTTCTAAAGTGGGAAGAGCGAAAACCATAGAAGTGAGAGGTTTTGAAATTATACGTTCATTGCAGATAGTTTAGTGTTAAATATCGGTGTGAAATATGTGGTGAACTCTGAGAGTTCATTATGGGCGTTAACTTTAAATGTCAGATGGTAGAGGCTAAATTTGGGATTTTAATGCAACGAAGCTCAGCTAAACATGAGAACTACTTGGATACAAAAGGGGTTTGTTGCCGTGTTAATTGAACGTAACATGATTACATTTTAACACATCACGTTTCTTAATGATGGACAGAATAAACGGATTTTACCGGAGTTATTTAACTTTGAGCAAATATTATTCGGGAGGTGACACTTAAGAAAGTCTAAATTATGCCAGACGCTAGAATTCGCAATATAAAGCAGATCCTCTATTCATACCTGAAATTTAGTTGAAGTTAGATGTTCAATGAAACTCAACAGCCTTTGATTCCGTCACAGCCAGATGATGAAAAACGTTCAGAAAAAACTATCTTCCTTCTTCGGTTGAAGCTTTGGCTGGAGACTTCTTCTATTGTACTGATGCACTGAAGGCCCCTCTATGGATCTGGAGATACTGGAGCTCTGTAGGCCCCTCTATGGAACTGAAGGTTTTAATAGAAGATTGATCGGCTTTATATAGCGACTCGTATATACAGTAAATGTGTGTTTGTGGTGTTTGTCTGACTTGGCGGAGACGGTAACTTGGGGTAGCACCACAAGTCCTAAATTTCAGAAGTCCTAAATTGCACAAGTCCTAAATTTCAGAAGTCCTAAAAGGCAAGAAACCAGTTCTCTGGATTTTGCAGAAGTCCTAAATTGCAGAAGTCCTAAAAGACAAGAAGCCAGTTCACTGGAGTTTACAGAAGTCCTAATTTGCAGGAGTCCTAAATTGCAGAAGTCCTAAATTGCAGGAGTCCTAAATTGCAGAAGTCCTAAATTGCACAAGTCCTAAAGTTTAGGACTTGTGAAAGTTTTTTTAGGACTTCTGAAATTTAGGACTTATGGACGTTACCCGGTAACTTTAAGTAGGGCGAAAGGTGACGTTCCCATCATAAGAGTATGGTTAATTTGCTCAAAGGTGAATAACATCTCGATTGACGTCATGGATTGCAATATATTTCATCAGCCTTCGTTGTTGCTACTCTGTTCATCTTTACTGAAACATGGCGGCGGTTTTATTTCCATTTCACCGAACAAATTACAAGAAAAATATAAAAATATATTAAAACCTAATTTTTCCCTATTATTTTGAATTTTATGAATAAAGTTAATTTTTCCCTCTACTGGGGACTATCACACTATTAATCTTCGATTTTTCCTGTAGTGTTTCTTAAAGGCCAAAATCTTCCCCTACAAACCTCACACAAGGAGATTACTACTAATCTCCAAACAGTGCTAGGCCACACATATGAAAACTTCATCCAAAGGCGGTGGGCGAGTGTTTTGGACAAGATGGCTCTTATCTTACTGATGTTTTGTTCAAAATCTTAGTCGTTAGGGTACATGATTTTCATGTTGGAGTTTCCGAACTGTGTGAAATGCGGGAGAAAGGCGAAAATAGGTGGTTCGACGAACAAGAATGGTATACAACTTCTATAGTGCAAATATTTCCGTAAAGTGCGTTTTCCATTAAATGGCTTACCGGTACTTTACTGAAGAATTAGCAACGTGTTTTGTGACAACTGTTTACAAATGAGTCATTATTTATACCTTACCCTGTACATATTAGTGATCTTAGTACTTAGAACTGGTTACGGGAACCAAGGTAAGGCAAGGTTACGTTCCTCTACGCAAAACATACATTAAAAAACAATACCTTTAAAAACATATTATGCACGGTTCAAAAAGGAAAGAGAAGTTTGTGTCAAGCCTGCTGCGTTATGAGCAGTAAAGAAAAACCCTAAAGTTTTTATTGAATCACTTAAAGCAGAACTTCGCCCATACTTCACAGTCGAGAAATCATGGGTTTAAATTCGTGCAGGTTATTCAGGCTGCTTCCCTAACTTTACGTCAGTTCTCTTAAGGTAAGAATAGTTTCATATTTTTATTAGAGACTGTATTTTCTTTAACTACTACGGAGCACACCATTCAAAAGTTGTCTCAAACTGTAATATTGTGTGCATCGCTCAAAGCAATTGTCCACTCTTCCAGCCCCGAAGGTGCTAAAACAATAATAATAATAATAACAAAAAGAACTAGTGTTTGTATCTAACATACGAAAGGACATAAACGAATATTTAAAAAAGAGGAAATGCATCCAAAATCTGAACAAAATTATTGCTATATTTGAGTTCGTAAAGGTAAATTTATCCTTTGTGCGATACGCATGTGTTATGAACAGCGCATTGAGGATGTAGAGGTAACGCTGAAACCGCGGTTCCAAATGAGATGGATTGGTCAGACCCATGCTCGACCACATTGACCTCCTAAGGAGTTCAGGAGTAGCAAGGACACTCTGGTACTCAATTTAATAGGAGGCTACTGCACATCAGAGCACCAGGCATGGAAACACTGAAGAAATGTCTCCAGTGTCCTGGCGGAGATTTGAACCTGGGTCGCTCGATTTGCAGTTGGCCGCGTTGTCTCTTGAGTTACAACGACAGAAAATCTTATCAATTGATTTTTAAGCTGTCACTAACATTTCGTGCACTGCTACCGATACTGTTTCCACATGTAATTCTTATTTCTTTATCCTGCCATTAATTCCGTTTCATCTCATCTACCATGCTTTCTCTGAATTAACTCCCTCGCAAGGTAGCAAGCAGCTATTCATGTAGGCGATAGAAAAACGTATATTCTTCTGCCAAAACATGTTTGGAAATGTCGGTAGTCACAACTTCTTGAAACTCTACTGGTGAGTTTCAATGACACCATATTTTCGGTTCAATATCCAACAGAGAAACTACCATCCAAGTCTTACTTCAGAATATACCCTCCAGACATTCGATTTGTGGTGCTAAACTAAAAGTAAGCAGAAGGAGCCAGTGGCTTCCTATTTGGAAGTTCATGAGCTTTCAGTAATTTTTTTTTCTGTCTGGAAAAGCTTTCACTGTATGTATATATTAATGTATATTAATATGCATTCATTCACTGTATGTAAGGATCTACTCAACAACAAGTTAATGGGATATTGTATACCGAGAAATTAAATAATTTGTCATAATTACTCAGGTATCAACACTACACTTCAAGATAGAGATTTACTTATATAAACAACATGTTTTAACCCTTAAGTAGGCGTGCTAAAACTTGTGGTGTTGGTACGTGCGGTAAGGTCATTTTGCTGCATTCACGTTTTTGTGTATTTTAAGTGATTTGTATGAATGTAAATAAATGTTTAATGTTATATTTCAAGAACTTTTATTTCGTAAATTTTCTCCACAATGCAAATACAACAGATGTTTGAAATGTGAAAAATGCTTGCAAATTGAAAACAATGTTTGATGATATTCTGAAAATGAAGGAAAAAAATATTTACACTTTCATTTATTCAACTCTATTAAAACGTAAGAAAATAAAAACATTTGAAGGATAAAAATTCAGTATGAAATTTTATTATATGGAAGCAGATAAAACATTTTTGTTTGTTTAATTGGAAAATAGTAATAAGATTAATCAATGTCAATACAATTCGTTCATTACAGTCTATTTTCGGCCAGCACATTCAGTACACACAAAATAGCTGTGTAGATTACGAATGTAAGCCTCAAATTTTTTACGCTGTTTTGCGGTTTTCCTTTTAAGAACAAACCGGGGAAACTTATCGCTTGTAAATTCATTGCTCAGATCAAATTCATCATTGTTTCGTCCAAATTAATTTTCACAACGCCCAAAATGTCACTACACTGAGATTTGTCAGGGTTAATATTGGATAGATTCTTAGACATTTTTCATTAAACCATAAAATGAATGTAATAACACTAAAACACTGAACAATAAGGTACACAAATATAACTTTTAAATCACGTTAAAATATGAAACACATACGCCATAAAACGCGCACACTAAACGTATGAGAGGACGTTTACCGCTACAAACAAAATACAACTGCCAGTGTGTGCGTTATGGTCCAATAGACCGACGCGTGAAGCAAAGAGGGTTAAATTGCTTAAGTGACTTTAAGTTTAAACTGCTGTTACAGCCCATCAAATTCATTTTATCTTTATCTTTAAGTTAAAACATTGTTTTTGTTTGCTTATCAGCGAAAAAGTAAAAGGACGGTAAGGAGGGGTGGAAGCACCCAGGGATTAAATTTTTATCAAATTTATTAAGAACAGTCGTATGAGGGCGGGGAAAAGACCGATGCGTGCCTACTTGAGGGTTAAACACTTACATATTGTAGTAATAGGAAATGTCTGCTAATAATAATAATAATAATAATAATAATAATAATAATAATAATAATAATGAAATAATGCCCTTCTTGAGTACAAAATAAAATTTCCTGTCTATAAAGTATTCGTATATATTTATATATTTATATATAGTTTTATAGTTTCATATATGAAATAGTTTTCTTATGTCTTCATCAAAGCTACAGGTATCCAAAAAAGTTCGTGCCGCTGGAACGAAAAGTGAAATTCAAACGGCAAGTGTCGCCAACCCTGTCTGGATGACGTCAGATATTGACATTCCCGTTAACCGTTAGTCAGTGCAGAGTTGTGAGGCCTGTCGGTCGTGTCGAAAGCAGTTCCCTAGGAACTACAATCCTGAAGTGAACATGTCAGTGTCAAAAGCTGTTTTACGGTCGTATTTACTTTATGAATTCAAATTGGGCAGCAATGCTGCAGAAGCTGCTCAAAAGATATGCTCTGCGTTTGGAGAGGCATCAGGAAGTGAGCGCACAGCGCGAAAGTGCTTCAGTCGATTTGCATCGGGAGATGAGAGACTCTAGGACAAGCCTCGAGCTGGACGTCCATCCACTATCGACGAAGCCCTGCTGAAGGAGAACATCGAGCGGGATCTACATCAAACGTGCTAGGAAGTTGCACAAGGATTTGGAGTGTCGGAGGAAACCATTCGATTGCATCTACAGAACCTTGGAAAAACTTGGAAGCTGAGTGAGTGGGTTACTCAAGTTTTGGCAGAGGAAACCAAACTCCAGTCGCTCATCATTTGCTCTTCACTGCTATCACGCCACAAGAAATCCCCATTCCTGGACCAGATATTGACATGTGACGAGAAATGGGTGTTATACAGTAACTGCAAAGGAAAACATCATTGGTCGTCCCCTGGTTCTGTGACATTTGCCCCCAAACAAAACATTCATCAACAGAAGGTTTTTGGTGGACCCGCGCTGGTATTGAATTGCTAGAGAATGGCAAAACCATCACAGCCGAGGTGTACTCATCCCAGCTGCACTGCGTTAGAAGCAGACTGGTCAATCTGAAAGAAGTTCTGTTGCTATAAGACAACGCCAAACCTCATATGGCGAAAACGACCAAGGAGGTGATCAAAACACTTGTCTACGATCATCTACCTCATCCACCTTAATCTCCTGATATCGCCCCATCCAACTGTCACCTGTTTTCAGCAATGAACAACCAACTAAGTGATCAGTGGTTCCGAAACCGACAAGAAGTCACGCAGGCGATCGAGAGGTTTTTCGACTTTAGAGAGAATTTCTTCAAACACGGGATTTATAAGCTTGTATCTCGTTGGGAACATGTAATTGAAGCCGAGGGAGATTATTTTGCTGAATAGAATGCTTTTGCACGAAATTACCGGGTCATTATTTCTCACTGAAAAAAAATACGGCACGAACTTTTTTGGATATCTGGTGCAATATAAATACATCACTTCATCTAAATAAATATTAACATACAATATTTCTGTGAGGATAGGAAGTGATTCATATGAAGCAATAGTGTAAGGAGATATTGCTGTACTGTGTATTTATTCACTTCATTTGTCTACTTCCTTGTTTTCTTGGAATGATTAATGAGAACAAACTAGAAGACATGTAAGGAGATGTATCATTTTTATTAGTTGTTGAAAGAAGTCAACTAATTACTATTTGGTATTTTGAATAAATTCTACGTATCGTTTGAGAAGGGTGGAGAAAAATAAGCTCACTTTCAAAAGCAGTGAAGTGAATATTCCTAGATACAGCAAGTCTACGTGTTTGAAAACACTGAAAATTGAGCTAAGCTTAGTCATGTATAAGTGAAACGTGGATGAATCGCTTTACTCTCGCGTATCTTTCAGTGTGGTAGTTGGGTTGTATCCGCTTTTCCTGTCCTTTTTAAAGACCAGAAAAAAACACTGGCAAATTCTTAAAGAATTAACAATAATGCGAATAATAATTAAAACTTTCTTGGTGTCGTAAAATACTTCTATACTTTTTCTCTCGAGTCATCAATCAGGTGAGACGTATGGTATCCAACGTTTCGAGATGTTATGGTTCTCATCTTCAAGGAAAGTGAGAAGAAACCATACTGAAGATATGTATAGGAAAAATCAAATGAAAAACTGAAGCTGTGATTAGCTGGAAAAGTTTAATGTTTGGTTGGCTAGAAAATCCGTGCTTGTAATTGCTTAGATAATAATTTGTGTCTATGATTGGCCGTTTCTCTAATTGGGTTGACCGTGGTTTCCTATGTAGTAATCTCGGTTGGACAAACAACAGCATATGGGTTGGCATTGTTGGCTATTTGCTGTGTGGCTTTGTGAACAACAACCCAACGTTGGGCCAACTGTGATTTCAGTACGCAAACTTGGTTATATTTAGCAACAGAAACATTCTATTGGTACAAAGACAATAGACATTACTGGGATCACGGGTGTATTTCAAATAACTTTCTCAAATTTATCATAACGAATTAATCTTCCGGAACTTTATTTATTAATAGAATACGATCATGTAAAAAAAAAATAGAGATGGGTCCTCGATACTTTCGATACTTCCAAGGTATCGGTATCAATCGATATCCCAAATATTGATTTCGAAACTTTTTCGACATTTTAACTCTTGACACAGATATCTTTCTCTTAAAATAATGCCGTAGTACACCATTATAGTTTACATCTCAGAGTCAAAGCCTTTAAAAGAAAATCAGTCCAAAGGAAGAGGTTTCCATGTTTTGTGTGTTGGGAAGTAAAAGATCGCGCTTGAACTTAAAAGATTAATAGAAATTGATAAATTTCTCTCGTCGTCTTTCCAGATCTTTGGCGCCAATATTTAAGAAGGCCTCCTTCTCAAGTTTCAGAATATAATGGACAGCAGTGACGTACAGTTTTCTCGTTCATTTTGAATTCGCTCACTGTTTTGTATATTTTTTATTTCCAATCAACTTTCCAAAAAATTACTATACAGCTTTGAATTAATGGTCTCTTAATATTTTGTGACTTTGAAGCCTCTTGGACGAGCATCGAAAATTCTATTTTAGTCACAAAGAGAAAACCATTTCTTTTGTATAAAAGAGATCCATTAAAATATTTTCCAATCCATGATTTTAGCACACAGACCCCACTTGCGTTCCTCACTTTCTTTCTTTCTCTCTCCCTCTCTCTCATTTAACTGTGAAGAACTCATTGTTCAATTCTTAAAGTATCGAGTATCGGATATAGAGTAACATTTTGCATACAGTAGAGGTATTGTATGCATTATTTACATTGAAGAACACCTTTTAAAGAAAGTATCGAATGTCGAGTATCGAAGATCAGAAATAAGTATTGGTATCGAGTATCGAAAATTTTTGGTATCGATCCATCTCGAAAAAAAATTCGCCCATCTCTGAATTGAACATTCTGCTAGGGTAATAATTGATGTCTTACTTATGGAATTAGTAAAATTATTCCGAATTTGCAAAAGACGATGCTGCTTAATGTAATATATCAAATTATAAGTTTGAATTTGTAATTCCTTCTAACCAATGGGAAAAAGTTTGAACTCTATATCGATCAGAGAGTAAATAGCTTCGGAAGTAAGGTCACCTTACTGCACTATCATCTATGTCATTACCAGTCATGTTCTCCAGCCATGTATTATAGCACTACCAGCCATTTTATCAAGTACCTCAGGGCTGATAAACACTCTTACTAAGCGTATGCTAGCACCTGCCTAGGTAGCGTAGACTGTAGAGCCCTCAATTGCTACCCGTCAGGTCGAGTTCCATTCCAACCCGGTCATTTTTTTCTTTTTCTTGTTACTTCTTATGAACAAATCCTACAATTTCCTTGTTTTTTGCAATTTAAACATTTTATAGATGCTTGGCCCATGTTAGAGATGCGTTGTTTGGCGTAACGAAGGCTAAGTAGACACACACACTGATCCTCCACAATGCTACCCAACCGTCTGATTAACGACCAGCCATTGTTCATGGTAAAGAACCGAGATTGCTACATAAGTTATTTCGTTCATGATAAAGAACCCAGTTTGACTAAGTTAATATCTTCCCGTTGATCCTGCTTCCAATCTCCAAAATTGCTGTTGTCCAGTTATTCTATGCCAGTAGCCTGAAGACGTTACTAGGATGAGATACTGTGCCCTTCGTTAATGCTACGGTTCGTTAGTCCCGAGTTCTCTGCCTGAAGATGCTTTATGTAGCTCATATATGCTTTGTAGCAAAACTCAATAGTTAGTTTAATCTGTCCAATATAGGCTTTGCTACATTCACAAGGAAATACTTTTCACTTTCTATACGGTCTGTTCACACTTACCTTGAAGATAAGAATGGTGATACCTCGAAACGTTGTACACTGTTCATCTCACCTGGTTGATACTCCAAAAAGAATTATAAGTATAGCAATAATATATTTTCTGTGGATGGAACCAAGTGTCAATATAGCACATTTATGGTATTAGTAATACAAAATGAGTCCTGAAAGTATTTTTATTTATTTAATTTTTCTGAAAGAAACGTTGCATTTCCCAAGTCGGTAACCTTGAGGACAAGTTCTTTGGAAGAGGGACTTTGCAGATGCGGTTAATCATTGTTAAGATGTATTGAAGTATATTTTATTTTAAAAAAATCGTTTGATAAAACCCATTCCTTAAAATTAATATCATTCTTTCGGTTATATAAATTTCACCAGTGGAGAAACATTGTGAATGTTGAGAAGAGAATAATAAATAAATACGAAAAGAAACTTGGAATTCTTTCACTGTTGTGGATTATGTATTTCAAAGGTCCTTTAATTTTTAATTTTCAAAACCTATCTATTACTTACAACACTTATAAGCGATTAAATCGCATAAAAAATTACAGAAGTTATCTTATCAATGAATTCAAAAGAAGAAAGAGTCATAAATAAAGAATAAAGTGGCCTTGGTTTCGCTCATCATCTAGCAACAAAGAGGCTCCTGAGTCGTCCTTAGAACTTCATCTTCAGCTGATGAAAGCCAATTGCAAAACACTTTGCCTATCGATTTTCGAGTCATATACTTACCAGTATCACGAGGCAGAACTTCAATCATCATCATCAAAGTGATGACTACTTCGGGATTGAAATGTCTCCATTTTGATGCTAGCACAATACAACTTGTTTTGGACTGTAGCATGACTACATGACTTAGTCCTACTAAGAATACATTGTTCTTAAAGCACAATTTATCTATCTTATTGCAGTTTCATAGGACGGTAAGAGAGATATATTTTTTTTATTATTTCCAAGACATAATGATAAGAGTACTTTTAAGTTTTATAAATTTTTAGCATATTGTGGTAAAAATAACTGAAACATTATTCCTTACTTCCATTTTTTTTAATGAAAAAGAAGTCTTACTTGGACACGTTGATGAAAACCGTAGTCACTATATTTTACTGAATGCAATCAAGCTTCATCAGGTGAATTCAAAGTCAAAGGTAAAACCATTACATACATTAAAACTACCTGAGTCACAGGAAGGCTACAGGAAGAATGAGTCATGGTTAACGCTCAACGAGACCCACAACAGATCGCCAGACATAGCTCAGTCTTCTTGTGACTCATACCTCAAGTAGTTTTATTGTATGCTTTTACCGTTGCCTTTAAATTCACCTGATGAAGCTAGATTGCATTCAGTAAAATATTGTAATTACGCTTTTCATTAAGATGTCCAGGTCAACGCGATCAGTGTTCAAACAAACGCCCCGGACCAATGCCGAACATATAACCTTTGTATTTAGATAATGAGAACGTTGACAGTGTCGAATGAAAACTAGGACATTGCTGTATATTAGCCTGTCTAATGTCTATATTCATTAGGACAATATGCATTGTCACTGATTACATTGGACTATAAAGTTAGCACTTTTAATACAACCTTGATTTATTTCAATCTCTTTATCATGAAGGGTGTAGATATATGTGCCCTTCCCATGCTGGTTGTAAAGTTAGGTTAAGTCAGGTTTGACATTTCTAATGCATCTATGTTTTTATATATTTGTTTGTGAGAAGAGCAGAAGCGGATTAGGATTTACAAAGTATCTTCTCTCGATCGTTCCTTTATTTAGCTGAGGAAACGTTACTTCGCAGTACGTAGTAGAAATGAGAAAAAGCGATAGAAAATTGAGCTTGCTTCTTCGGCAGATGTCAATTAATGAAAACCTTTTTAGAAACCTTGGTGCTATGCAGTTAACTAGATAGCAAGAAATATGAGCAAATATATATAGTTTTTTTATATATGGATAACAAAAATGCACACTGTCAGACCTTTCTCATGCATTTCTCAATGTTTACATGCTTTTCTTGGATTCACGATAGTTCATCGAGTCTTCAAATCTTGCAACGTTAACGCATTTCCCGACGTCATACAATGATGAAATTTTGCACAGCGACGTAAATCAGGTTACAATACAATATTCCCATGTTACTTTCATATATTTATATATATTAAAAGCATATTTTTAAATATTAACTTCTTTATCCTAAAATAAATACTAGCCCACAACGATGTTGCATTTGTCTGGTTGCAGAACATTTTAGGATTTGGGTGATGAAATCCCGAGATAAGTGGATTTTTTTTTAAACATGGTTTACAAATGCACTCTCATACACGTCACTTTATAAATTCTTCAATTGGCAAAATGTTTGCCATTCGTTATTAATCTCGGATAACGACTTCGATCATCATCGCAATCGTCTGATATTCACCTCGACCAATATCGATATGCTTCTGGAGATAATTTTTGTATTACTGGCATCCAGATCAATATGGATCTTCAACCAAGATCTAGACAATATATCGATCAAATTAATACCAATAATCCAAAAACTGTTACGTTAGATGTCAAAGGCAAGGAAAAAAAGACATAATAATAGGCAGAAAGGAAAAGAAAAAAAATAATGTCCTGCTTAGAAATTACTAAATAAAAGACGGCGGATTTTAACAACCTTAGTCAAGAATTTTAAAGCACTTAAAGTCACTTAACGATTCGTTAAAGCCTAACCAAGATTGGTGAAACATAAGGCTTGTTTCAACTTGGGTTAAGAATTTAACGAATCGTCACTTAACGAACGTAATGTATTTTAAAGCGCTTGAAGATTCTTAATGATTCGTTTCAGTCTAACAAAGATTGGTGATCCCACAATATCTGTTTTCCTTTTACGTAGCGATCGATCAAAAATATGGATATCAAGAAAACTCACAACTAATAATATTGAATTGCATTCTGAAATTATGAATGTTTGATTTAAAACGGTTTATTGATATAAATAATAATGAATAGTATTCGATTTGAAGCGACCCTCCCCGGCTTCATATATTAATTAAATTTTAATATCATTGGTAATAATAGAGTTACTCGATGTCATACGGACACGAAAGTAGAAACAAATTGTACACCGGGCTTTCACTGATTATTACCTGGCACCACTGCAAAAACCATGCGTTACGGGAAAGAGTGACATTGTATTTCTTGAAACCAGTGTAAGGATTAGCTTTTTGATAAGGTTTTGTAGCGAATTTCGTTAAGAAGGTAAGTACTGTCTATTTATAAATAACTTACAACATGTTGTATTGCATTGCTACAAGTACATTATTTGCCATCTTAGAAGAGTACAGCTACGTAACAAAATCAGAGCGACAAGCTTGGACAGAAAATTGATTGCTGTTGGAGGGGTGTCATTTACTAAAACTCAATTTAACGAGTTTCAGAACTTGACACCCCCTGTCAAGTACTAGTTCTAACCGTTCTTGTTCTAAAATTGACGTTTGCCGCTTCAATCATCTTCCCACATAGCAAAATGACGTCCCAGAGACATCTGACGGATCTCCTGGCAGGATATCGGGACGTCCGTAGGACGTCCTGTTTAAGTCTTTTTACATCCATGGGACGTATAGTTATAATTAATCCTTCGTATAACTATACGAAGGCATATCTTTCGTATAGTTATAATTAATTAAATAATAATAATAGTAAGGTCGATTTAATTTATAGAAATTCCAGGTAGGTAATCCCGCACGGCTTTCCGGGGGACATCCATAGGACCTTCATACGGGATGAACTGTTTGTATTGCTCACAGAGTTATCCCACGGACGTCCTTAGGACATCACTATGGGAGTTTGAGAAATCTGACGTTAATGGGATCTAAATGGGACGTCCCAGGGATGTACTCTGCTATGTGGGGTTATAATGGGAAATGTTATAAGTTGCTTTATAAATTGAAACAATTGTATGGAACAAGTAGTTGACATGGGTGTCAAACATTGACACCAGTGCATGTCAGGTACTGAATCACTCTTCGTTGGCTGAAAAAATCCTTTCAGGTTTTTAATGAATCTTTTCTTGTGAATTATCAGAATAAAATTCATGCAAGTTAATACTTTCTTTTAAGTAAAGGTATTACAAAATATACGCCATAAGACAAATTTACATGAATTGACGAATGATTTTTTAATAACAATCAAACGCTACAGGGAAAAGAGTTTGGGTTGTGGCAATTGTGAGTTGAGGTTAGGCTTGGGCCAAAAAATTGGGCCCATGCAGAGTTTTTCTAATCGATGATCACATAAACATTCTTTAATGAAATATTCTGTTAAATTAATAGCATGCAAATTATCATCAAGAGTGTTCTGCCATTAACGGTAGGTAATTTTTCGTTAGCTATTCAACTTTCATTTGTATCGATCTCCCGCTAATCTCCTTGTCTCAACGTATTAGCCTCCCTTTGTAATACTGTTTATCTGTTGCAACCTCCATTCAAGTTCTTTCTTCTGCTATAATACACCGTATCACATCTTTCAAAATAACAATCCCTTCTCTAAACCAATACTGTCCCAAACAATTTCTTTTCCAATTTCTGATTGTCTCCAATTTTGCTCTCGTTTCTCCTGCTTTTGCAACTCCTCCTGATTAGTTTTCTCTACCAGGCTTGCTTTATTCTCCTCCACGCCCATATTTCGAAGCTACGTCTTTTTTATTTTCAAAGTCCATGTTTCTGCTCCATACGGCGAAATGCTCCATAACATACTTAATGAGTCTTTTCCTTAAAACTTTGTTCAGTGACTCACAAAATAGGTTTATCTTCTTTCTTAATCTTTCCTTCGCCATTCCTATTAACCAGAAATAAATCATTTTTACTTTTTCTTTTCAGGACGATACCACCAGTAAAAGGAAGGTTCTTGTCATACCCTGAGGAACATATGATAGTTGCAATAAAGGAAGTTCGTCAAGTGGTGTATCTGTTGCAGCTTCAGCAAAAAAAAAAAAAAAAAAAAAATGGAGTTCCACGAATAACTCTATTATATAAAGTAAAAGGAAAAACGCCAGTTCAAAGGAAAATGGGTCCACCGTCTATTCTCACTAAAGAGGAAGAAAATATTCTAGTGAAGTGGATTATTGATGTAGGTAAAGCAGGGTTCCCTGTGACTGTTAATGAACGTCTAAACAGTGTCCAACAGTTAATGCAAGATTTGAAACGAAAGAATCCCTTTAAGAATAACAGACCTGGCAAAACTTGGTTTAAAGGGTTTCTTAGAAGGAATCCAAATATTTCTAGAAGGATCGCGCAAAATTTGACAGTGTCGCGTGCTTCGGTTACCAAAGAAACAATTTCAAGGTGGTTTTCAGAGGTGTCAACTTACTTAAAGGAAGAAGGTCATGAGAGAATTCTAGAAGAACCTACTCGATTGTTTAATGCCGACGAAACTGCTTTCTTTATAAATCCGAAAGGGAACAGCGTTTTTGCAAGAAAGGGTGACAAGCAGGTTTACCAACAAGTCAGTAATGATGAAAAACAGTGTGTTTAACGGCTTTGATAACTGGCAATGCTGCTGGTTCATTTGTTCCTCCCTTAGTTGTGTTTCCTTATGAATGGATTCCCGCAGAAGTAGTTAATAGTGTACCCGAAAATTGGGGAATTGGCAAGTCAGAATCAGGTTGGATGACTGGAGCGCTGTTCTTTTAGTTTTTAGCTAACGTCTTTCATGCATGGCTGTTAACACAAAATATAAATTTACCGGTGATTCTATTTATCGATGGACATGCTTCTCATCTTTCTTTGCATACAAGCAGGTTCTGTGAAGAGAATGGTATTATCCTAGTAGCTTTGAGTCCAAATGCAACGCAGATAATCCAACCCCTTGACGTAGCAGTGTTTCTCAGCGTTAAAGGAACATGGAAGCAAAAAGTGCATAATTGGAGAATGGAGAACATGAACGAGGACCCCATCTTACAAAGGAAACATTTTGCTCCTCTGTTAAGTAAAGTTTTAGATGGTCCAGAATATTCAGTTGCTTTGCGGAATGGGTTCAGGCGCTGTGGATTATATCCCTGGAATAAAAATGCAGTTAGATTAGAAGCACAAAATAAGCACTTAGCAGTTATATCTGCAGTAGAAAGAAACGAAAACCATCAAGTCCTAGAAGTTCAAAAGGAGCCACTTGAAAAAATCATCCATCGGACAATGTGAAGGTTGAACGGAATCACAAGT
Source organism: Lepisma saccharinum (assembly GCA_022664845.1). NCBI lineage: Eukaryota > Metazoa > Arthropoda > Insecta > Zygentoma > Lepismatidae > Lepisma > Lepisma saccharinum. The sequence goes on along the minus strand of JAGDQP010023653.1, from coordinate 12,530 downwards.
TGTGGCATCACTGAATGTGAACGTGGAACAAGAAGTAGGCAAGGATTCACTGGAAAAAAGTTCGTATCGTGTGGAAGGAGAATGTACTGGAAATCAGCAGTTAGATCAGGAACGTGCCACAGAGTCGAACGAGCTCTCAGGGCAGGTTAAAATGGCTAACTCGTCAACACATGAGGGAGGTATGGGCGGTCCTAGTATCGAGGGTATTCCGAGACCATTTAAAAGATCTCTGTTTTGGCCTCAAAACGAAGTGAAAAAAAAAGGAACAGGAATTGGAAGGAAAAAAGTTCCAAGTGTTGTGACTTCAAAAATATGGCAAGATTATTATAAACATAAGGCAAAGAAGAAGGAAGATATGGAACGCCAGAAAAAGGAAAGAGCTGCAGAAAGACTAAGAAGGAAGGAAGAAATAGAAAGAATGAAGCAATTGAAAGAGCAAGAGAAAAAATTGACACTTAAAAGAAGAAATGTGCAAAATGTTAGACAAGACTTGTTAGCTACATCTTCAGGTTGTCGACAAAGTGATAGCGACACAACAGGTGTCGAAAATGATGCAGTTCCTTATAAAGACTCATCAAGTGAATTGAACGAAGAATATTCCAGCAATTCAGAAATCGGTTTAACCTCTATGACCGTTGAACAATGTTAATTCAAAACCGAATGTTGTTTGTTTCTTGTTTTTCTGGTCTAACTGGCTTTTAGATTTAAGTTTATTTAAGTAGGGAAGTTATATCTCTACCCTTACAAGAACACAATCGGGGTATACATCACAACCTACCGACCAAGGCCCTAAGTTTATTTAAGTAGGGAAGTTATCTCTCTACCCTTACAAGAACACAATCGGGGTAAACATCACAACCTACCGACCAAGACCTTGAGGTAGTTATCATCCCTGTTTTACCTAGTGAGACTGGAAAAAATGCAAATTCAGTCAGAATGGTTTTATGTGCTCTTAAGGCCGCTTTAGACGACATCATTTATGCTTCGATGAATCGTACGATTAGCAGTAGTGCCAGAGTGTGAAAGCAAGAATGCTACAATAGGGCAAGATGCTATGGTATAAATCCACAACTTTTTTTCTTTTTACGCTGGCACACTGCTTTCGCTAAGATTCGTCGTACGAGAAATTGTATCGTCTAAAGCGGCCTTTAGGGATCTAGAATCTAGCCGTGCAATAAATTTACATACACGACAAACTACGAGGTTTTAGAATTTCCAGGAAATTATTCAGAGACTGTTTAAAGCCTATTATATCCACTCACATGGCAAATAATATCTAAAAAGATAGTGAAATAATATAGACAAGGTGAAAATCAGATCTGCTGTTATTTTTAGGTGGCACAGAAATATCTAATCTATTTTCCAATTTAAATCGCATACTTTGGATCATAGAATTAGGAATATAAATGGGAAATAGAGGGAACCTTGGGCTGTTTTGTTGGAGAGGGGAATGAAGCGAAGAGACGGAAGGGACGAGTCATTTCGGCCATCTTTTGTGGCCCCATATTCAGAGACCCTCTTTTCCGAGTATTGCCTCTTTCAGGTGCACTCATCCTCTATCGAAAAAGGCAATCCTCACAGTACTCGGTATAGAGGGACTCTAATGGGATCACACAAGATGGCTGCCGATGAACCGAATTTGGCTTCATGTGACGTCATGTATGTTATCTCTATTTTCTTCCTAACTGTATGCTTTGCATCTTTGATATCATACACAGTATACAGTGACGAGTGAAATACAAGAAAAGTGTCTTTTACGTTCGGTCTATTTTGGATGTTTAGTCATTCATAGATAACTCTACAATATATATTTGCTATGTGAATATAATTGGGTCCAATTGTATGTCGCAATTAGGGAACGTGTGCCCATGTGTGTTACGTGACCTTTTATCTGTATATAAGAAGAAACTTGTCGCTATATCGAGATACTCCTGTAACAGTGTTGCTGCTGTGCGTTTCGACTTCAATACAGAGCCTATTACTATTTAGATCCTCGGCTAGCTTTCTCTTCAGTGTGACGTGGATTCCTTAGACGAATGTTTCCAGTAGTTACCAATCACTAATAAGGGAAGCTTACGTGCCCCAAAGCTGCTACACATTGCTACTTTTTGGTAGCAGTGAACTCAGTTACTGCTACTTTTAAATGTCTGTGAAAAGTAGCAGTTAAACCTAGCAGTTTAGGAAAACCTTTCTAAATGGGAGTAATTTGTTCCCAACTTAAAAATCAGTGTTAAAGCACCCTTTTAGACTACCTTATTTATCTGTAGCATGTTATGTGTGTAGTAGAATGATAGACTACTGTTAGGCCTTGGTAGAGTAGTTCATATTATAACTGTCCGAAAAGTATTTATGTACATTGGCGGGGTTGTAGAGATTCAGTTATGCCTTGTTTAGATTACTAACATTTTACGATGGTGAAACTTATGGGTAAAACTAACTTGCGTTCAAACTACCGAACTTAACTTGGTTATCGTCCTTGTACTACCATCGTCCGTAAAGAAACCGGTTGAGGTTTCCGTGGTTGAGTAAAGAATCTGCTTGTTACACGGGAGAGGATTAAATTATAAAAAATGAACACAAATGAATTGATTGTAGCGTCAAATTTTGTAGATTAGTTCTGCCATCATTCTTTTATATTTTAAAAGTAATACGCACCATTATTATACTATATATTTCGATAAAGAAAGAAATAAACTCACGAAGTGATTCGTGCCTAATAACTAACTTGCGTTTAGACAATCGTTTCTTACTAACGTGACAAGATAACCGTCGTAAGTTGACGCTAGTTAAATTTGAAACCCGCGTTAACGGTAACTACCGTTTACAAAACTAAAATGAACTCGGGTTAACGTTAACCATGGTAAAATGTTAGTAATGTAAACAAAGCATTACGGTACTTACTCTCTTCGCGAATAATTAGTACAATATCTTCGGCTATAAATGAGAATTATTTGACAGTACAAATCAGCAGACTAATTAAAATACGTATTACGTAATAATTGCTTCGGATTGAATTTATTTATGAGCTTACACCATATTTGACTCAGGTAGAAGATGAGGAAAGTATCGACCAGAACCTTACTTACCGTAACATCGCAGCATACCCCTGGTGAAACTGAGGAAAATCCTGGGACACTTGGGCCGCGGGCTTCGAATTCTAATATTTCTGGCCTCCAGGTATAAGACTCAAACCGGGATAGGGAAGAAGATGCGGTAAGGTGTCAGCTAGGGTATAAGTTGAAGGTACACCCGGCATTTTCCTGGTGTGACTGAGAAAATCCCTGAAAAAACCTCAGTCAGGACGGTCGGTCGCTAGGACCTACCGAATGCTAAACCGATTATGGTCTGTTACTGAACGGCTGGTTTCAAACCCGCGTACCTATCCATGGCCGATCCGAAGGCTGCAACATTATTGCCTGGACAACAAGGGCTAGGTAATAATTGCTTACAGAAACAAAAATTTACTTTTGTCTTTCGCAAACACAGGCACACAAAATATTATATGGTATAATGAAACGAAACATTAGGAAAGTCCTAATTAGAATATATGTATGGTCTAATTTTCATATATCATATAGTTTAATTTTATATAGGTCCTATATAAATTAACGTTTCTCTGTCTGTTTCTGATACAAATCTACACTACACGCGTCCATTAATTTACACCAAATTTAGCGTAGACGTGTATTAGGTACTGGGAGAGGTCGTCACTGTTGTCAATCTTTTCAGAAATGCAATTGCATTTTCAAATTGCTTCTATAACTATGAAAACTTGGCATAAACATTATTTGGGACAATGCAAGAATACTGTGGGTGTTCCCTTCCCCAAGCACCCTAGTTGTTAGTGTTACCAACCTATTTTGAAATTTAACTTACACAAATGGCTTTCTTCATTTGTTCAAGTCTGCACGTGTGCATTGATTTACACACACCTTTGCATACATGTGCATTACATACTGGGACAGCTCGTAGAGCTATTCCCGGTCTAGTATCGCGCAGAAGTTGTCAACCTATTTAAAAAATAATAATTTATCAAACTGTTCCCATCACACTGGACGTATCCGCACCAAACTGGGTATAATCATTATTAGACAAAATACAAAAATACTATAGGTGATCCCTTCCCCAAGCACCCCAGTTATCAGTGTTGCAATGCAAAGCCTTTTTAAATTCAATTTTTCAAATGGACCCCATACAGTTGGACATATTCGCGCCAAAGTTCGGACAAAGATTATTCAACGCCATAGAAAAAATGCTGTGCGACACTCCATCCTCCAACGATCACAGTTGTCAGTATTGCAGATCTGTTTTGAGTTTCATTTTTTTCAAATTACTCGCGTCCCTTGATTTACACTATTCTGGGTATCACCATACACTACACTTGAGAAGGGTGGGTAGACCCGGATCTAGTGGGAGGTAAAAGGGAATTTGCCCTTTTGCGCAACAGATTGGAGGGCCCTATTTCGATATAAATTTATGGTGGGCGGCAGTGGAACAAGGCAAATGACTGTCCTGGCCTCCGGCTCGGAAACAATATTTCGTAGATCCAGTGAGTGTTCATCTCTATCAGTTTGCCAGAATTTTGTTCTTGAAGGTTATCAACCATGCAAATAATGATAATAATAATAATAGGCTAATAGATCTTTCCCAGTACAGTGATTTGTCAAGATTTTCAGTTTGGGGGATGTAAAGTCAAAATCGGGATGGTGTAATTAGAATCTTAGGGTTTCTATCGATATTTTCTCCTTAAAACATTTATTACTGGAGGGCGCGGTAATAAGTTACTGAGAATTTGGGAGGCCCCATTAGGTAGGCCTACGTTCTGGCAGAATCTCTGGACTCTTACCTCGGAGTATATGTCCATCTACATTTCTGCCCCGTCGTGTCAGCAATCCTGTTTGTTGAAAATAAGAAAATAATGCATTTTACTTAATTAGATCAAAATATCACTAAAGTATGATACATGCAGGCCCATAGTCAGAATTTTCGAAAGGGAGGGGAACATGTGAACTTTTCAGCTCGTATTCTATGACATGCTTAGTGAAATAAGTGAAAGAAAAGGCATAGTGATTACACTCACATCCGCCTGTGATCTACAGATGGAGCAATTAAAGTCTGCATCTCCTTCAACAATATTGTCTCGCACAAGGTAACTCAATTTAAGACATTACGCCTGATGTTTGTCAAGCAGTGCTTTGTGTATGCTGATACATAACGCATCGAAAATAATCTTCGACAGTTTCACTTGGATATTTTTTACATTCCCAATATCTCGATAACAAAGGAAATTATAAACTGTCACTGATTTCACTACTTGAATTTAGATATAGTTCCATTTCAAGATCGGATAGAGAATCATCGATCGACAGACAGTCCGTGTCCGAAGGACCCGCTCATATTTTCGATTCAAATAATCGATTCTACTTATAATACTCGAGTTTCATCTGTCTGCAAATTACTGGTAGGATTATCGGAAACTCCATAACTAATTTTCGCGGACTTTTGTAAATAAAATATCCAAGGTATTCTGAGCAAGTCTTTCACTCATTTTGGAATATTTGTCTATTTGTGTAAAGTGATCTATTTGTCTTCCATTGTCGCGAAAACGAAACGTTGCAGTTCCCTCCAGAAGTCGAAAATCTCTACAGTTATTTTTTAAATTGTACTTTCTCAGCTTCTATTGCATGTGTATACTCGATATCTTAGTTTCTGAAAGGCTATGGGGAAACAGCTTTGCACTGCACGCACGTGCTGTAGACAAATTGATCACCTGCTGTCGAGAGTCATTAGCACTGTTGACACACATGCGAAAATATCCCACAGAGAATTTTGCGCTTTCGAGTCGAAGGGAGTTCAATAGCACATATAACTTGTATCTCTGTGCCATTTCTCTCCTCTGTGCTCAGTAGAGTACTTGATCTGCTTTGGAGTTTAGTAGTCATTCATAACTTCTAATAATGTATAAGAAAAAATGTAACATGAGTTTGCCATGTGAATATGTCTTGGTCAAACTGTATGTTGTAATTAGAGAACGTGTGACCATAAGCCAACTAGACCCTTTGATTACACCTATCTTACCGGGACTAATTTTCATCCCGTAAGGGGGGCACGTGCCCGGGCGCCCACCCCCTGGATACTGCTCTGGCTCCCCTACTTCGTTTCACTCTGCTAGTAATAATATTATATGTTTTCGAATATCCTTCCCCAATCCTCTTTATGTTCGTCCTTTCGCTGACAACATTAGAATAAAAGAGAAACGTCGTGTTGTCAACACCCAGCTACTAAAATTGGCAAGGCCAAGTTCTTCATGTGGCTAAAATGCTTTATTTCTAGTGGGAAACAGTTTCACTTCTATGGCTAGATTGGATATAGAAACTCGTTCGAAGGGACTGAAAGCCTATATCAACAATAGAAAAATTATGATTTTTGGTGGCTGAGAGTTCAAATTTTCTAGATTTAGTCACAAAGTGGCCTGGTTGGCGTTACTGCATATGCATTTGTAATTAGTTTTACGAAAGTAGTCAAAGAGTTTGAGAGAGGAAGAAAAAAAGAAAGAAAGAGAGAAGAAAAGACGATATCTCCACACCTGCACTTCTATCATTATAGCAAGTCCGACTCGACTGTATTGATTACTGTCTTGTTTCTTTCTGCAGATAAGGGACAGAGAAAAAAATAAGCAACAGCTTGCAGCTAATTTTTTACTCGGTGTGATCTTTATACCCTTCGCGACGTTCAGAGAAAAGTAGCATTTAAGGAAGTAGCTGCTACTTTTCGTCAATGGTAGCAGTGATAGCAATTTAGCCAAAGTAGCAGTGAAAAAGTAACTGCTACGCTAATTTTTGCCCATCCTAACACACAGCGTGGGCTACCCAGCTTAAAATCTAATGCCGTAGACTATTATAAAGCGCTGCAGTGATTCGCAGGAGACCTAGGCGCTTATAATAACGTCTCCCTAACATGTAGTCGAACGCTAAATAAAAAAATTAGTTGTTAATTCAGAGGTTTATTAAAGCATCATATTTTCCCCTACATGAGATTTTTGTTCTTTTTTGCTAGGGCAGCAAGCAAAGCAGCCACTAGAACCCTTCATAGGGTTACACCCTCCATTTCGGGAAGAGGAAAGATGGATGGTCTAAGGGGTGTTATTATATTGTTCTAACTCTTTATTTATTTTAATTATCTCAATACTTGGGCATTATAAACTTAGCTTATAATCATATTGCAGGTTGGGATTTTCAGGTGATGATGGGATAGTAGATGATTGTGAGGTGTACTTAGACGCCACAACACGTTGATACAAAAAAGACTGGTGGTTGATGACTCTTCTTACCTAGGGGCGACTCTAGATGCATTGACAGACAGGTGAGCCTTTGTTAAACATTTATGATTACGGTGCATTCATGGGAATGATATGCGAAATGATGTGATCAGTGAAATGGCGAGGACTTTAGTCATGCAGGTTGGGTAGCGATGTTGGTATGGAAGTATACAGAGGGTTCAGAGTATGTGGCTTTGAGGTCGGTTTGGAAAGTTTTTTTTTGGCTGCATGTTGAATGAAAGTAAGGACTTTTTTTACGATCGAAAGGGAAAATATTTTGGAGAGTAAGGGTGATGAGAGCGAGTACTTATTCTACTGTTATGGGTTGCTGGTTGGAGGTGATGGGTGGTTAATGGGACTCCTCTGGTAGTCTAAGAGGTGGAATATAGGCTGGAGTATCTGGTTCTAGTTAGGGACGGCCTTTACATTTGTAGCTGAATGTGGGATGGGATTCGCCACAGGTTGTGCATTTAGATGGAAATTGTAGGTTTGTGCAATCTTTGGTTTTGTGTGATCCAGTGCAATATCCACATTTTGGTTCATTATGACAGTGTTGAGGATAGTGAGCATTATAGGATTGGCATTTCTCGCATCTCAAAGGCAATGGAGCTGGTGTTCGTGAAGGCTCTACTCTATGTCTGTACAGGTATATGTAGGCATCATTTGGCTAGAAGGCTGTCTATTGTAGGTTGATGAGGAGTAAGAGCTCTGACCATGTAGCTTGGCATTCATTCTTTGGTTTTAATACGGATGCATTTGTGTTTAGTATGTCCCTCAATCTGAGGTTCCTGTTCTGCCTCTGTATCTGTAACGTCCAAATCTACTCCTCTGATGTCTACGGATGACATTGGAGAGCGTTTTGAAGGTGGTGGTTGACGTATCGGGTGTTGGTTCAATCTGGTTAGTGAAGCTTGTTTCCCAAAGATCTCAAAACTGAACTTGTTTCTAATGGTGGTTGCTAAGTCGGGATTGGATAATTGAAGTATGATTCCATTTCTGGTTGGTGTGATCCTGATGATTGATTCGCGAGAGACATACTTTTGAAGTTGCTGAAGTAGAAGCTTTGAAGTCTGAAATCTGGTGTCGTAATTGGTGAGTAGAAAGGAGTGCGTAGCTGCAGTAGTTGAGCCTGTATTTTGCAATTGTGAGTGATCTGAAAGTTCCATAGAGTGCTCTGATTCTGAAGCGGAATTGCTGATGGTGTGTGATTTTTCGGCTGGCGGTGAGTTGGAGCTAGCTGAACGTTGATGAGATGGAGAACAAGAATGCTTAGACTGTTTATCAATACTACGTCCATGTTTGGGAATAGAGCCAAAATTGAATGATGTAGAATTGGTTGCAGTAGATGGCCCCTGAATAACTGGTGGTAATTGATGTTTGCCTGTGAATGTTCTATTGTTCGACATAGTGGGAGAAAACTGAATGATATGAGGGTTAACAGATGATGAATCGAGATATTGAGTCACTGTGCAATGACCGCTGTTATCTCAAACTTAACTCGCACCCTCTGACACTGAGTAATGCCTACAGTCCCAATGCGGTTGTACATAAACTGTTCTCACTCATGCGTCTGCTACACGAGATCCTTGGGAGCACATTAACAAGTCACAGTTAGGCTAGGTTTGAATTGGTTTGCAAAAGATCTGGCTACCCTACTTAAGATTAGCATGTACCAGGTGAGTATTCTGTGTACATGAGAAAACCCAACATGGCCTTTACATATCTGGGACCAATAACTTATAATGGTTTTACTTCGTCACAATCAAATAAACTACATACATTTTTAAACATGCCAATTGTAAATTACAAATTAATATATCATACCTGCATTCCGTTAGCTAACACTTCAAATAATAAATGCATATGGAATTCTTTGGATTACCCGCCATTTTACACAACGAAAAATAGTGATGCCATCTCTTGATGAACTCCGGAACTCAATTACAGCAATTGTAATGAAAACTTGCAAAACACACATCACCAATAAATCCTCTTTAAACAATTCATAAAGCTTTTAAACCACAATTTCAAGAAAAAGAGGACCAAAGAAAAAACACAAACTATACCTAAGAAACGTCTTCTCGCTGAACTTTATTTTTTTTTTCTGGGTGTTTAGTTGTAAGTCGAAGATAACTCGATCGTTAGTTGTAACTCTTTCTTCTTCTTCTTCTTCAAGACTCCTCGGCACGAGGAGATAAATGGAACCGGTAAAATAATGTACCTTTCTTTCCAGTCAATACAAGTATAATATGTTAATTAGTAAGAATACGAATAAGTAATGAATACTAAATAAAGTCCGTTCGCAACCTTAGTTGGCTTGTTCCCCGGAATAAGCGAAAAAAATCGTTAAAATGTCATGATCGGGTAAGAAGTTAAAAAGGTCTAGTCAGGGTAAAACGTCAAATCCGGTAGAGTTGGGACGGATTTGGGGCAGAAGTTCGGAAGGAAAAGTGAGGGAGTGGGAAAGTGTGTAAAATGAAAATGTAAGAAAGAAGGAATGTATATGTGTGTGGTGTAAAAGAATGTGTAAATGTGTGGTCGTGTAGTGTATGTATGTGTATCACACGACTGGGCACACTCCCACACTATTCACTTCCGCAGAGCCTCAGGTCTCCGATGTTCACTAGCTGCAATCCTTCGCCGAACTCCTTGTAACTCTTTATACTTGCGTTTTCTGTGTGAATATGCGACTGGGTCAAACAGTTTGTTGCAATTAGAGAACGTGTTTCAATGTGTCTACCAGCCCCTTGTTTACAACTATTTAATCAGGACTAATGTCATTCAGTAAGGGGGCACTTGCCCGGGTGTACGAGCCTGGCTACGAGCCTGGCTGTACATTGTAGTCACACGACAGAAATGTGCGTTTCAAAAGGGTCACCAGCTGATCCACAGTATTCGGTATAGGGAGAGAGGCTCTAATGTGACCAAACAATATGGCTGCCACACGAACCGTAAATTTGACTTTTATGTGACGTAATGAAAGCACACGCTATTCTATTCCTAGCTCTGTGGTAGCCACCGTTAGCTATACGTCTATTTTACACGTCTTTGTATTTATTATTCTGTGCTTGTTTACGTGTCGATGTGTATATTATGTGAATAATACATTTCCAAACTATCATAACAAGTGACATTTGCTGATAAAGAGAAAATTATTTGATATGTTCTCTATCACTGTAATAAAGACCAGGAAAATACTACAGGAAGCAACGCCATAAAGATGTGAGGGTGATAACTCCAACACGCAAGTTACTGATAACTATTCGCGTGATATTCATCCACACGTGTTTTACCTATATTTTAATAGTTAGTGGGTATTTGAACTCACTACAAAACATACACACAAATATCTTTTGGATATACTGTCCGTAATGGTGTTTCAGACACAGTTATTGCGTGTGTACAGCTACATGTATGCATACCTCCCACTTACTACCAGTCTAGTGTTAATGGTTTCTTTCGTTCAGTTTTTGTGGACGTCCCACATCCGTTTTTTTTCTGCTTGCTAAATATTAAAGCTTAGCTATTTAACTTGTTCCACTAAGATCTGCTCACTGCTTGCTATGTTTGCGATTCCTGAGTAGCCAATAAAAGTACTTAAACATGTGTTTCAATTGGCTACTCAGGCAAATCTCAAGCGAAGAACGCGGCTATCGCATACATGAAAAGCCTACCTAACTCATTCCGTCAGTTCCTCCAATACTTCCTTACCGAGAGTCCGAGACGGCCGCTTTTAGTTCTAGGGTCGTATCTATTTTTTTGATAATGAGCTGTATTTAACGATACTGGAGTGCTTGATTAGTATGTAAAGCCTGAAGCAAAATGTAACATCTGTTTGCCTATTTTCGGTTTAATCCAAAATGGTCCAATCTTTCAGTCTAGCTCAGTATTTTACGCTTGTCACCGTGTGACCCGTTTATGTTAATGTGCTTACGTAATAAATTACATGTAAAGCAATTTACTCTCAACAAATTTACGAAAATTGCGCGTAATATCTTCTACGCACGCGTACGTAGATCTTTTCTGTATTACTTATATGATGTCTATTTTTAATTAAAATTTTAACATTAGTATGTGAAATCTCCATGTGTATCATTTCAAAATCCATGTGTATGCGAATGTTAAAAAAGTTCAATCAGAAACATCTACAACAAAGAAAAACTTTGAAGGTATTTGAGTAATATGAGGCAGGGCACGTTAGCAACACAGACAAATCCATTCGTTTTCCATCTTCACAATTATAGTCAAGAGGAACCAGACCTAGTTCTCTTAGTAGGTGAGCGTATAGAGTATTTATCTTCTGAAATAGATTCTAGGGTGTTGAAAAACAAGTTCTGTCTTGGTCAGCATTCCGTCTTTTTTTTTTAATATGGCAGCCAAGAAAATGTACGGATTCAACACTCATACAGCGTATATATATATATATATATATATATATATATATATATATTGTGGACAGAGGGGTAACACACTTTGGAGAACGCCACTGAAATCCCCAGACGGGAAACAATTTGAATTATCACACCATAGTTCATCGCTCCAACCAGGAAGAAATTCCAACAATTCTTGGGTAGACATAAATACGGAGGCAAGAGAAGAAGAGGGGGAAGAGAGAACTGAGAGAGCGTTGACAGACGACTACTAGCAGGTCTACTCTGATTCAATCATAGACGACCCTTCTCTTCTAGGCAGGTCATTCTGCCCGTCAATCTATCCATCTGAGTCGCCCGGTCTGCGGGCCCTGATCTACCATTTAAGCCATTCGTTGACCTGGTGGTTCAATGTCTGGGCTTCGCTGTTGAGTTAACAGGCCAGTTAGCTCAGGAAGACGTCCCTACCTGATTTGGAAGTCCGCCGTTGGAGCGTCGACCCATTCTCGTCTGGCCAGGATTCAGGGTAAGTGGAGTTCTGATTAGAATGTCTTGGTTTAGCTATTCATGGTCATTGGTGGGATCCATTCTGTCCGTCAGCTATGATTAAGCCCATAAATTGTGAAAGGGCAATAAATCCCCTATTTTTGTAATTGCGTTATTTATCATTTATTTATGCCTAGTGTCACTCCTTTCAGTCTTATTTGCCTTTCTGTAGCTACCAATTAACCCCCGGAGTACATCCTGTATTCGTATCTTTAGGGTAAGAATTTTAGACGCACCAGGCGAATGTCAGGATGATACTCAACCTCCTCGATTCCCGGTAGAAGGAGGCTACAATA
>JAGDQP010023652.1:15065-28900 GCA_022664845.1 Lepisma saccharinum | reverse complement strand
TTTCAACTTAGCGATAATCATGAACGAGGGGCACATAACAAAGTATGGTTGTTAAAAGTGTATTGCGACGAATCAAATATAAATGACCGCTTCTTTAACTGTTTATCGTAACGATTTATGTAACCAGGTAATAAAATTTTCGTATACTTCACATCAACGAAACCGAATATAAATGGTAATTTTAAAGAAAATAAGAAAGTCCCTACCGCTGTTCAGATTAAAACTATTACAGACTTTTATATCTAAGTAATTTGGTGAGTATAACAACAATAGGATTATTATTCGTACTCGAACACAACATGCTTCTGCTAGTAAAGAACGTTTCTCAAAATTCTAGGAAAGTAAGCGTTAGTTCTCTATTCGCGGAACAAATATGAATACCCAGTTTCCAACAAAAGCAACATAAAATAACAATCATTTTTCTCAGTTTCGAATTCGTTGGAGTTGCTAACAAGGACATATACGAGAGTTAAAAAGGTAGCAGAGTTTAACTAAAGGTAATTACGTTACTAAATACTTGTTACAGCATTTTACATGTTTTTTTTTCCTCAGTAAAAAAGAACGACAGAAATACGCTTTTGTCCCGAATGAGTCTAATTAGACGTTGCTATAGAAACATGATTGGATGTAAACGACATGTGAGCAGGAAAAACACAAAAGAAAACTACAATGAAAACAAAAATATATTTACGATTTTTTGTGTCACAGCTTATGATATGGAGGAAATTTATACATGGAGGAAATTTATATATGAAATCAATTTCAAAATATATTTTTCTAACAAGCAACAACTCACTAATCTTCTCGTTTTCCATTCGAATACTTATTTATTTATTTTGCTTGATAGTTTATAGAATTACCAGAACACAGAATGAGAAATTACATAATAAGAAAGACACATCGTCAGAACGTTTCATTTTTATTAGCACCACCTTTTTTTCAGACTTAAGAAGCATTTAGGGTAATTCCAGGAGAGTTGTTACACCTAAGGAAAAATATATTTCAAACATTTTACTTGTCATTACAATCTTTCGAAAACACAATATTGTCAGTTTAGATGTTTAAATTTATTTAAGGCCTTTTGGTATCTTTGGCTCAGGCCAACAATTTAATTGGATTTTACGTTAATTTGCGCCTGTAACGTTTCATACATACAGGTTGATATTGACAATATATTTTGGTCATCTCTCCTAAGTGGGGCAGGAGAGGCACTCTAATGGAAAAGGATAGATGCCTATATATATATATAGTAATAGTTTATTCGAGTGCTAAGACCAGCAGAGTATGCAAAAATACAGCACTAAGTAAGGCATTGATTACAAAATATTTTATAAATAAAAATGTTTGTGATACCTACAACTCAGTATGTCCATTTTCTATGTACACTAATAAATGGCAAATTTAACACTTGAGAGAATATAAATTACAAATTGAACTCTACAACCTAGACATTTAACTTGTTCTACATTACATCCCTATTAGATTTGGTTGTATCGTTTTATCAATCTAAGTATACATATTAATTAATACTTATTTATTTTATTAATAGGTAGGAACAAGTTTTTATCCCTTGTATCGTATGTTGGAGTTTTTATCACAAGTCTTTCGAGGAGATATTCTCAGTGAAATTTACAATTGATTATTTTATTTGTGAATACAACATCAAACCTTTCTCTTCTATAGTCCAATGGTTCAAGATTAAAATGGAATTCCCTGTATTCTGTAATTTGCTATTAATAGTCGAAACCAGCGACATAGCATAACATTCTAATAAAAAGTGTTCTGGATAGCTTCAATTTTGTTTGATATGTATTCCAAATGACTGAGCCATATTAAAGTTTTCGCATTACAAGGGTTCTATACAAATATATGTAAGTGGCTAGTCTTGTGAAGTTTGACCATTAGCCGAAGATGTAATCTATGACTCTTTTAGCTTCATTACATTTATTTGTAATGTGTTCGTTAAATAAAAAAAATGCTATCAAAGTGTATCCGAAGATCGTTGATTTTGTCGACCTTCTCTATTAGATTTCCATTCACATATAACTTGCTTACGAAATACTGAACTTTTCGTTTAAATGTAACATATTTAGTTTTGTTGTTATTTATCTTCATATCATTTTATTTATACAATCCTACAACTGTGTTGAAATTTTCCTGTAATATACTTTGCTCAAAACTATTTCTTACAATTCTCATAATTTTTACATCATCTGCATACAATAGCATTTCTGCATCCTGCACCACTTCTGCTAAGTCATTCAGAAATATTACAAATAATAGTGGCCAAAGGGGGATCCCTGTGGTATCCCTGTGGTATTAAACCTGTTTCGGATTTTACATGTCAAATTTTGATTTGATATTTTCTATTCGATAGGTAAGTGTGAAACCACTTTATGTGCAAAGGTGAAAGACCAAAGTTGCTAAGTTTATTGAGAAGAATACTATGGTTTATTGATCGAAAGCTTTGGATAAGTCGACATAGATAATACCAACCTGTAAGTTAATTTTGATAGCTGCAGAGACAAAATCAGGCATTTCGGCTACATTGGTTAATATGGATTTATTTTTATTAAACTCATGTTGAGATGGATGCAATAATTTTTTTACACTAAAATTCAGATATTTATGTATAATATTTTCGAATATTTAAAAAATATATATAATAGTGATTGGCCTATAGTTGTTGGGATCTCTTCTGTTAATATTCTTGTACACTGGTACTACAAAAGAACTTTTCCACTTTTCAGGAAATTTACCTTACAATGAAAAATTGTAAATTTTAGCTAACAGAGGAGACAATTTATTCGAACAAGCATTCATTAATTATAAAATTAGGTATTATATCTAGACATATTGCTGAGATAGCTTTCAGTGTTTTCTATTGCCTATTTTACATCTTTAGAATCTATATGTGGGATATTTACAGGTATAGAATATGGACTGGAATTTAGATTCACATCATTATTATCCAGATTCATATCAAAATACTTACTAAATGTTTCTTTAAACACCTCACCTATACTTTTTAAGTTCGTTATTAATGCACCTTTGTACTCGAGTTCGTTGTGTATTTGGTTCTTTGGTTTAGATCTGAAGCTTTTAAAGACATTGGGTTATTTTCAGTAATACTTTTTTTTCAATGAATCAAAGTAACTCTTTTTAAGTGCATTTAACATTTTCTTCACTTGCTTCCTCAGCTGCGAGAAATTTTCATAAATATTTAGATTACCAGTTTGTTTAATTTTTATGAATAACCAGTTTTGTTTTCTTATTTATTAACTTTTTCAGTTCCCTAGTGATACAAGGATGATTTTCGTTTTCCTAACTGGTTATAACCTTTTCCGATATATTAGCATCTAAACGACTTACATATTTTATCATATAAGATCTCGGTCATGTTATCAACATTTCCCTGTAATTTAGAAACGTCTCTGAATTTACTTCTAACATCATTATAAAGTTGCAGGTAATTTACATTTTTAAAATCATGCACATTTTCGTTTATACCTGATACTCTATTACCATTTACCTTCATAGATATTGTTAATAGCATAAGAAAGAGAGGGTGGAAATAATCAAATTTTGCAAGAGGTTTAATATAGTGAAACAGAGTGTGATTTTCAAAGTTCGTTAGCACAAGATCCAAAACGTTATATGGCAAGTGAATATCGTATGATTTATTGAATTGCGAAATACCAAGAATCTGAGCACACTCGAGTTTTTTTTTTTCGCCTTAATTTTCTGATAATAATTCTTTGTGATGATTACGCCCTTGTACCGGTCCAAACCCGGGACATTAAAATCCCCCAGTAACAGTACTTTTTGATCACTTTGCACATTAGGTAGGAATAATAATAGAAATAGCCATAGTAGTTAATTAAGACGTTGGGAGGTACGTCCGGCGGAAAATAATGTCAACCTTATAGGAAATTAGAATTTCCTTTTTTTTACCCTGAGAATGACTACGTCAAGTTCAAGAAATGGATTGTAAATTTCTTCATAATTAAGTTTTATCGATACCAGAATTACACAACCATCTCCTGTACTTATATTGGTGATAGACAGTTTTCTATCTTTCATAATGATGATATATTTACTTAACAGTTGATGAAGATAACTTCTCTGAACCTTAAACCAAGTTTCAGTAATGCACACAATGTCGTAATCTACACAATATATGTCGTCAATAAATGATTGAATCTTTGTGTTTAGTCCATTGACGTTTTGATAATATATTAAAATGTTGTCCTTTGTGTCATCAATTTTGGCCATTTTCCGTGTTGTTTACATTCAACGTGTTCTGTAGAACCATATCATCCCTCAGTTTTGCATACAATTTTGTACAAAGTACAACTTCTGGCCATACACTAGAGTCACATATATGTTCATATTTATTCACTGGTAGAGACATAGAACGAGGAGTAGCTGTAGTATTTGGTTTTTAGCTTTCCACATTTTTCAATATATAATCTTCTAACTCTGCCTGTGTCACATCCGAGGCAAATCGGATTACAAAGATAAGCCTTGAATTTGTCTTTTTGTTAACTTTTATTTTGTCACTTTTTTGCTTTCGTATATGAGAGCAGTCTTTTGTGATTTAGTACCTGCCACTTGTGGGTCTGCAGGCTTGCCTTTCTTCCTCTGCCGTGTAACCAGTTGCTAATCATCTTTCTTGCTTTCCATTCCATCTGGCGGTTCATTTTGTGGTTGCTTCAGCCCTTGTAGCTCTTCAGGTTCGATCGGATTTGGTTGCAGTACACTGGCATAAGAAAGGTTAGCCTGACTGTTACCACTTTCAAGGAGCTTACTCAGTTTCATGTTTGCTGCTTTTAAAGCAATTAGTTCAGCTTTTAAAGAATCATAGCTTTTAAACATTAATTGAATGCAATGTTTCTAACACATGTTTTAAGTTCTCATTCAAACCTTTGCAGTACTTACAACACTTTTCGAAAGCCGTTACATTACCGTTTATTGATGAATTATTTAATCATCTTCAGAAATTTCTGTAAACGAATTTTCACCATTTTGCACGTTAGTGCTAATTAGCTCTTGGTTTATACTTTGCGATGGCTCTTCTGACGCCCCATACACTCGCGACATTTGAAGGTCGATACATCATTGCATATGTAATTTTCATAGTCTGGTTTGCCCAGATTCAGCCAATTTCTTAACTGAAATCTCTTTTTGCACTCACAAGATATTATCAATTGTTTACCGAAAATGCTTTACTACAAACAGCGCATGACTCTTCAGTTGGCGCCATGTTGGAACATATATATACAGAAAAAGTCAGTCGTATATTACTAAAACAGACATAAAGAAGCTTTTCATTCAAATGAATGGAAATATCCTTAGTTGGACATTTGCCATATGTGAAACACAAAACGTAGAGATGTTCCGGCTAGATTTGTTCTCTAGTATATTGAATTGAATAAATTTACAAAAGACCGTATACATTTCTCAAATGAATCTGTAAAAATATTAAGCAAAAGTTATGCATTAGTTTGTAATAGAATGTAACTTTAAAAATGTTCCCTAAATTTGAAAGTCTTTCATTTCTGTCTTTGTACTCGTATATTGTGCACGTTTCGTTCATACAATTATTGCAGTCAACACACTGAGTGCAATCAGGTCTTAAATTTGTTCTGAAATAAAGATCTAAATGCTGTAACCAAGTATTCTCATGACTTATTACAGACATATTATTTTCAATAATTCCAACTATCATCATTCTACATTTGCTATTAACACATGAAAAACTTTAAACTTCTTTATTGGTTTTTTGACTTGCATTGAAGATGAAGCATCTATCCGGAAAATAAATTGACTGCAACATATTTCCTTCCTTTCATCAGGTGCATCTGTCCTTCTTCAGGAGAGATGCCTATTATGTGATTGCTGGAATTGAATTGAATTGAATTTTATTTATGGCCTTAGGCATCTAAGGTTCATACCGGGATAAGCGAGAGGAAAGGATTCGGGAAGATGTCGGCCAGGACCTATTTTGAAGGTACCATCCCGGCATTTCCCTGGTGTGACTAAGGATAAAACCTGGAAAAACATCATTCAGGATGGTCGGCAGCTGGTATCGAACCCAGGACCTCCTGAATGCTCGCCAAACATGATTCTTGGAGCTGATAACAACATGGTCTGAGATATAAAAGACATATTCAACCGGAAGTCATCTGAAAGGTTAAACTACACAGCACATAAAATTCAAAGTTCAAATTCATTTTAAACAGGCAAGGAAAGTGCCTTTCTCAAGTAATACCTTTAGAAAAAGAAACCATTACGACAAATGAAATCTGCATAGAATTCAAATACATCATAACAACTAAAAATTGAAATATAGTACTTGTCAATGTTGATCTCTAGGCTCCGATCGTGCAATGTGGACGGACTTGCGCATTTCTTCTGGTGGAACAACATTTTTGGAAGTACACAATGTCCAATAAATTTTCATGTTGTTTTCTCTAGATATTCTGCGGTAAAAAGAGTAATCGTCACAAGTAAAATTCTGAACGATTTGTTTGCTTTGCCTTGTACTACATGTTTCTGACTTCAAGATATTTTGATCTGAGTAAAAAAATTAAGATTGCTCTTACACATACAAAAATGATTTCAAAATTCAATTGTAGCTCAAGGTTCAGGAGTGTATTGTCTAAATGTCAGTTAAGTTATAAGGTGATCATAGACGCATCCAAAGATAGGGATGAGAAATTAATGACCTTATCAAGACCACGACATGCTTTTGCAGTTACAAGACAATATTAGGAAATCACTGTTTAATGGAATTCAGTCGTCCGAAGTTGAAAAACCATTAAGAAAAATATACTTTAATGCTAGTTCACGTAAGTTAGGAGGAAGCCAGCTACTACGTACCAAAGTAAAAAATGTAACAAAGATGGTAAGCAAGATAATTAAAGTAAGTAAAAGTTAGTAGGCAAGATAATTAAAGTTAGTGATTAATCTTAAGTCAAAGGATAGTTATTACTGAAAACTGTTCTTCAAGCAACGTTCCATTAAAAGTAAAATGTACAGCAGTAGTAATATCAAGTGGACGAAGAAAAAAACCGCAAGTAAAAAATAATATAAAGGAGATAGCGAAATAGTAAGGATAAACTAAATATTGAGGATTGTGCTGAAAAATAAGAGTGCATTTAAGAAACATTATGGTGTACGACAAGACATTATATTTATGATACATTTAAGTGTTCAGAAGAAACTATATACAGTGCTTACGTTATTTTACTATTATTATAAACATTCATAAAAGAATAGTGCATATTTGGGTATTATCATCATTATTATTTACATACTTCAAACTATTGATCTTAATAGTGCAACTAGCAAGAAATCCATCCTCGTTAGTGGTTAAGCTTTAAGTAATACTATTAAACAAAGATATTATCAAACCGTGTTATTATCAACTTGTGAAAGAAAAACCATTACTAATATATAGTTGAATAACGCCTATCTAAATGTTAATTATATACATGCCAAAAAGCCTAATATAAAAAAAGAAACCACATACAGGGGAAAAACCTCATATGGGAAAAGAAACCTCATCTAAGAGAAAAAGTAATTATTTCATTAAATAAATGAAAAATTATGCGTACTCATCATAATATGCCAAATACAAAAACAGAAATAAGTGCATATTAAAAAAAATCAAAGTGTATTCAATAATTCGAATGTTAAAAGTGTAATCTAAGTACAAACATAATAAAGTGCTACATTATATCTTATCGCCGAATCAAAATATTTTTGTATTTCTTTATAAAAAAAAACTTAAATCATCACCCAAACTATATTTTAAATTTTACACCGTTTCACATCAAAAAAATAAAAACGTTGCTCTATCTCAAGCGCTTAACATACTTTATCTATAAAGCTTTAAAAACAAAACATACCAAACCTCCCAAATAGCGTTACAAAATTAGTACGATGACAACTAGGAAGTGGAATAATAATGGATACAGTATTATTTTGTGACCTCGAGTCTCTATTAACATTGGCGCTAAGTACATTTAGTACGATAACTCTTGACGGCCTAGGCGACTACCGAGATCTAATCTAGATTACTGTTTATTAAACGGTAGTAACTTAGTGTCTGTTAATGATTGTTCGTTCTCTTCCTTTTCCGTGTAAATATCTCCTCCTTCAATCAACATCCGTACAGTTAATTAAGTTTATGCTTTCCGATGAGATGAACTGAATTCAGAGAGACTAGGAACTTACTTACTCGTTTTCTTTTTTCGGTCCTTCATTACCTAGCGGAGAACAATCCCCTGATTGTATGAGTGCTTGTCCTCGGTCAGGTAAGGTAGTAGATTTCGTTAATTGGATCGTAGAACATTGAGTGTGGTAGAGTTAGTTTAATAAATTAATTTATTTAATCTTGATGCATGGCTATAGTGTGTAAGCATTAAAATAGTTTCTGATTCATAAGTTACATGTCTCCTCATACATTATCAATCAGAAGTATCTATTTCCGTAATAAAGTTAATATCCCACTTTCTTCCAGTAGGGTATGGTAGCACAATGGCAATCCGATAATACGTTATGACCAATAATAATGTGTATTGGGACCTCATCTAAATTCTTATTGATGTAAAATATTTTATCATGTGACCACGAAACGCTTGGGAACACATAATCATGTCTTGCCAAAGAGAAGATAAAAGTACCTGTAAGCTACTGCACATAAATCAGTCGTTACGTTTCTTGAAAAGTACGGTATACGTAGATGCGTTTTCAAAAGTGAAAATATCTAGGTAAAATTTGGGAATGTTCTCGCACGATTTCTGAATTCGATTTCCAAAAATGCTTCGCACTATTCGATAGGGCATCTAAAGAATACACGGAAACATATATTGTTGACTGCGGAACCTACATAGAGAAATATGATATCAACTTTGAACAAAACGCCTACGCTCAGGCTCGACAAAAGTGCAAGGAAGACCATTGGACCAGAAACGAAGAAGTGTCGGCTCCTTTTCTTACCAGGATGGGATAGAAGGGAAGCTGTGGGAAGGGATCATAGTGGAGGCTCAGCAGTCAGCAAACAAAATTAATTCTTTGGCTGAAAATGCATATTATACCATTTGCACTATTCAATAGAACAGCCACGGAATCGATTTTACAAACTTGTAATGGTCTCTTGTGAGAAGCAAAACATACAATTATCTAAAAACAATGGCCTCTTTCTTGTCGTTCGCAACATTTTTTGTACGCGATAGCTTTTAATTTAGCAGGTATTGTGAATTGTGTTCTTTTCCCCTAACCTTTTAATTTGATGATTTTACTGTAACTAATGAAAGATAAATTGCTGGTTACTATTACATATACTTCCAAACACATACTTATCAGCTTTCTAATAAAGAACATAATATACAACAACATGTTAGAGGACTGGGATCTTTCTCTATGATAAATAAGTCTCAAAGCTTTGCGAGTAGCTATTGAAAATGGGAACTACGTCGTCCGGAAGGCCTCATGTCATCAGTATTGGATAAAGATTCTAACTCCGAATCCGATTCCTATTTGCTACATTTATCAACCATTTATTTTGTTGCTGATTTCTGCACAGTAGGTGTTAGTGCCTTCTTCGAAATAATGTTACTTCCATTATTATTTTGCCAGGGTTTTCTCGAAGTATGACATTGGAATAATATGAATCGGAAGCACTAATTGTGAATACTTATGTTAAAAGATAAGAGCCTTACAAGGGCTACGAAACTGCGTAGGTAAGTACCAATGTTTATATTTCTCGTATGTAAAAAAATGCCAAAATTCAATTTGCTTAGGTCAGTTACACCTTGAGTTATTTGCAATGTAACAGCTTTTTAAAATTTAGCTAAAAGAATTCGCTAGTATTGTTCAGGTTTTCATTGTACGGGAAGGCATTAAGCACAGTTGCTGGAACAAGAAACATAATTTAAAAACCGATACTCAAATGTTCCGCATTACTGTGTGAACCTTCAGTGGGTAAAACAAAGTATTTGGATAAATTAAACAAGGAAACAAATACAGCAAAATATATTGCCCTATTATAAAAATTTGTCTGGCTTTGATAGAATGCTATGCAAATAACTACCACCCGATATACCTGTAAGGTAACTGGCAACGAAAAAGTGACAACTACGTAAATTCGTCACAAAAGAAATATTTGTTCAACCCCATAATACCCTCGAAAAACTGTTCTTGTGACCTTTTGTGTACAAGAACAGTCTGCGTAGTGTATTGAAGCAATCCACATCGTGTCAACCACAAAGAAACAATACGGGGAACAAAGTGAGTAAAGCAAGATTGGAAGAACTTTATTTAATTGTCAGATTTCACGCGGAAGGTAAATGGTATTGAGACATAAGTCAAGGTTTTGGAAAGCCATGTTCTACCGTTGGATACATCATACACTGTATAAATTGGAGACACAACGTTCATCCAAACCACTTTTTGGATTAACCTACATTCAGCCAGTTTTCGGTTGAACGTTTTACTCTCTGTAAAATTTCAAAATGCACATATATGTCTTTTCCAACACATTTGATTGAAGCAAAACAGATTTTGAAAGTAGAAAAAAAGAAAATGTAATGTTCCTTTAAAATCTAAAATTAAAAAAAAAAAATGAGATAAGAAAAAGGTTCAGGTGTTCGGGTTTCGATCCAGAGTCCACTAACACACTAATCAGATGCTCTCGCCACTTAGCTACAAAGGTAGTTGGTGTTTATGGCTTTCCGAGTGATATTCATAGCTAGGACTTTACTGAGCAGGAGGTTAATGATCAGCATATAGATTTTACTACGAAGAATGTCGGGAGAAAAAAGGAGAGATACGTTGCTACAGTGTAAAGGTTTATACCCAACTTAATTCCTATTTCCGCCAATGCAATCATGTCGTTCTCGATGCACCAATCAACTGTTTACTGTTCGCAGTGCAAAAGCAACATAAACACTCAAAATGGTGGGGCGTTCAGTTACAAGCATGTAACTTTACTCCTGTTATTGGATTATAAAATATCCAACCAAGGCTTAAACTTCATCCACAAAAGCACGTAACCTCAAAGCGGCCAGTTTAACTTACATTTTGATCAGAAAATGACAGGATTTTAAGCATAAAATAAGCTGAACGTTCACCGACGAAACACTTTTTCCAGTTTTAGCCAATTTTCAGTTAGCGTTAAGCCAATACAAAGAAAATGTTAAACTTTAAAATGGAGTTAAAGTTACCAGTCTTTCCACTAACCATATTTAAGATTAACTACAACAAAACGCTAATTTTCGACTTTTGTTTCTCCATAAAGCGGAGTAACTTTCATCCATTTCGTGTTTTACATTGCAGGAAACATGAACCACAACGATTATTTTGGAATAGAAACAGTTCTGTCCTTATCTTGGAAACTAACTGCTCGTAATGAAACCTACATTCTTCAAAAGATTTGGCCACTTCGCTCATCCAGAACATTCAAGTTAATGTTACAGTTCACACTAACCAAAATTCATTCAGAAATCCGGAATTCAGAATATTTGTAGCCAGAAACAAAACATGCATAGCAGAAGAAAATAGAAAGAAGAATCTCTAAGTGCCAAGAAATATCAATATGAATCCCTGGAATTTAGAGAAAAGGTTATGTTCTCGGATGAGACTGCGATATCCTTCTATTGAAGTGATCGATGTCAGATCATATGGCGAAGGAAGAATGGAGCTTTCAAAAAGCAGCGTTTCTTAAGTACATGTCATAAGTTCTCAAGATTAAAATTCGAGAAGAAATGGCAGAATAGCTTATTTGCTTATTCTTCTATTTAGTGACACAAATTATCTATTAGCTCATATTTTGGTGACAAAGTTACCGCCACTCGGCTACACAACTTCTGAATCCAAATGTTATCAATGAATTAAGGATTTTTGTGCTGTAACATTAACTTGAATGTTCTGGATGAGTGAAGTAGCCAACTATATAGGACTAATTCTTTGAGTCTTGTTCACAGAGTGCAGAATGTAGGTTTCATTCCGGGTAGTTAGTTTTCTTACTTGGCCAGAACTGATCCTATGCCGAAATAATCGTTCTGTTTCATGTTTTTATGATCTCTCCAACGGTAGAGCATGGCTTTCCAAGAAGCCTGGCTATGTCTCACAAGTAACACTATTTCAAGTGGACACTCTTCTTAAAGAGATATACATATCTAAAATCAGCATTAAAAACTGAACTTCTGTGTAAAATATTAGATGTCATTTGTAAGTGGTTGAAGACAAATTGTCGGGAAAAAGTTTTGTATACCGTAGCATTGTTTTTGGTACGCTACTTATGAATATCTGGTGCTAATTTACACTCAATGCCGCGCACTATGGTGACAGACAGTCAAATAACACTGATAGCTGCACGTCACTATACTTCTAGTCACCAGAGACCCACACTAGTATCCGCATCTACACCCGTAGAATTGGGTAGAATCTGTAGAATGGCACACGAATACTAACAAGCAAACACACTAATGGGGCAGAAAAAAGTTATGACTTTTCCCTGTGTCATAATTAGAATGTCGTAATATGTGCGGAAATTTTGGTATCTTAAGCGCAATTAGTTTGGGATATAATTGATGATACAATATTCAGATTGTTGTCTATAAAGAGTGATATAAAGTGTTGAAATAGCACTATAGTTTTAAATTGCTAAAATACATAGAAAGTAAATACATAGTAATGGGTACTGGGTGGAAGGTGCTCCTTCATTACCAGCATCTTGAACACCGCCATATTGAATCTAGATTAAAATGGGGAGGGAGTCGTGTAATATGTCATTATGGGCTAGAATTTTACGCGGAATACGTTTCTGAAGTCAGTTTTTTCCTAAATGTAATATTGTGAGAGATAAGGGTATGTGACGATGTGATAATGATATAATAGGCTGGAAACGAGCATTTCAACTCGAGATAAGGACGGAAATGAATCCTAAAGGCTTACAAATTGTTCCTGAATATAGTGTCCTATCGCTATGGATTTGTACGCATTTGGGTTTCATTTCGTATGTTATTTCAAGGCAAAATAGGTGTTTCCATGCTATTGCATTTTATCCCATGCTAGCGTTAAATACCCATCTCTCAAAATATTACATTTACGGAAAAACAGACTTCAGAAACGTATTTCCCTTTAAATTCTAGCCCAGAATGACATATTACACGACCCCTTTCCTATTTAAGAAAATCAATCGAGATTCAATATTGCGGATTTTAAGATGATGGTCATGAAGAATATATCCACCACAAGGTAGCGCCTTCCACCCAATACCCATTACTATGCATTTGCTATCCATTTCTTTGAGCAACTTAAAAGTAAAGTTCTATTTCAACACTATTATATCACTCTAGAAAGACAAGAATCTGGCTATTGTATCATCAATATTTCTCAAAGACCAATTGCGCTCGGTTTGTCATAACTTGCTTGCGCACATATTTTGACATCCTAATCATGACGCAGGAAAATATCCTGATTTTCTTCCGCCCCATCACTACGTTTGTTTGTGCCATTCTACCTAATGATACACTTATACCCGTGTGGGTCTCTGACGCCTATGAGTATAGCGACTTCATTTGACAGCATTTGACTGTCTATCGCTGTAGTGCGCGGCATTCAGTGTAAATTAGCACCAGATATGCATAAGTAAGATACCAAAAATAAACAATTTAGAGTAATCATTAGTGAAATATGTATTATGACAACTACGGGCGTCGTTAGAGAGGGAACTTGCCCCCCCCCCCCCAATAATTGTCTCTGTCATGTCTAAGGTCGCGAACCTACCGGCATTTTACCGGTAGAGCAAAATTAATTGTTTG
>JAGDQP010023652.1:3601-14965 GCA_022664845.1 Lepisma saccharinum | reverse complement strand
GAGGGGTGCCACAAATTTTATTTTCTAGAGTTGGCAACCCTAGTCATGCCTCATATCAATGTTCGATTTTTTCTACGATATTAAATGTGTCTTGGATAAATTATCATATTAACGCTTAAAACCGAGATTTATCAGAACTTCATCATCAAAGTAGTTGCTGTGCGTACATACTGTATCTGTATATTTAAGACATACCGTAGTAGCTCATTTATTAGATTCTTGTTCGTTTCCTCCTTGTGATACTTGATTTTTTATTAGTCAGCAATTTTGAGTGACAAGTTGTTGCAATTCTGAGTTTAAATGCATGGATGAATTTAATCTTGCAATCGCAAATGAACAGAAGTAAATTACGATTCAAATACTCTACTTATGTCCTCACTAGAATTTCTTGCAGATACCTGTTGTTAGCAGATTTTTCTAAGGACTGCAAATCCAATATAATTTAAACTTCGGCCCATAAATGAACGCCTCTGCATGTGCTTGTTTAGACTGTGCAGAAAGTATCAATTCGACTAGTCAGGAACAAAGAAAGCTCTGTTGATGGAAAATGTGTTGCTAACGGGAGAGAACTGCGGGGATATGAAGTCCGAAAATCGACACATCATCTTTAGATTCAGAGTTGAGATTGTATCTGAAGAATAAAAAGATTGCCAGTATTAAGGACGCAGTGATTGCTTTCCGTGAAATGTGCCTTGGAGAAAGATCTTTAGTTTCAAATCTGGTATCCTTCTTCGACTGCTGTTGGTGTTACCAAATTCAAACTGTGAAGCAGAAAGAAGGTTCAGTGCACTTCGCCGCCTGAAAACTTATTTGCGTTCTACCATGACACAGAAGAGACTGAAACATCTGGCAGTTTGTTACACTCATGAAGACCATTTGGATAGTGTTGACAACACAACGTTGCTGCGATTTTCGTTTCAAAAAAATGGAAAAAAGAAGGACACCGTTTGGTACTGGCCACTGAGAAATAAGATTGATAACTTCGAGATGACTGCCGCTTGATCTTTCGGTAAACTATACCACATATAACTATAGTTATCTGTGTTTATACTAATTGAATCTTTTCTATTGAATGTATATTATTTCGAATTTTGATATGAATAACATGTTGTTGTTTTTTTTTTCAGGTAAACCAGTTGAATTTGTAACATTGTTGGGATAGGCTTTGAAAATTGCAGGGTAAATCCTGATTTTATTTCCCGGAGGGAGAGAGACACTTTTCTTGGAAACCATTTTCTTAGAGTATTTTGTCTTATAACTCAATTTTTTAATGTCTTTATCGGGTGTCAGTGAAAGGGAATATATCACCCTCCCTTCCTGGGTTAGCCCCTGTGTTCTTGAATGGATATGAATGAAAGCTTTTGCACTATAGACTATGAGTTACTAATCATTAAATTTCTTCTAAAGATTTACACCAAACCAAACCAAAACAAAGTGCGCAATTACAAAGTAACTTGAGCATGTGAAATGTAGGATGTCCCCCCCCCCCCCAATATTTAAAAGGTAACGACGCCTGTGATTACAACGTATTCATTCTATTCTATGCTGTTACATCTTACTAAATCTACACTGGCACCTTTAGTCCATTCGCTAATATTGAAAAAAATGTTAGCAATGTGCTGATATCATTATAATGGTAGATAACGTAAGTGCACATATAATTTTGTGCATTTTTCTTTAGTAAATTTGTATTTACAAATACTGTTATTCTTTCCGATTACACAGTTTCATTTCGAAAAAAAATAATAGTTTATTAAATTAACAATTAATTTAGTAATTAAGTTTATACAGTTCTTGACTAAAATGTTGTAACAGAAATTGATATATTTGAAGATGTAGTAAGGTTTTTATTAGCCGCTGACACTGCCCAGGAACCACCCGTCAGTTCATTACCTTATAGCGTTTTTCACGAGATGCCCTCCTACGTTGCATTCAAAATTTCTCTTTTCCTGACTATACATTAAAAAATATTAAGCTCTCACGTACGGTTACTTTCTTTGTAATACGTAATGTCATTATGATATTGCATGATAATCCATCAAAACTAGAAACCTAAACCTCAAGAGAGCACTAAAAGCTTAGAACTTGTTAGTGAATGAATTTGGTTAAGCTGACAATAACCAGTGATCAACAGCAAGAAGCACTGCACCAACACAATCGATTGTCGTAATTAGGAATTAGTATCATTTACCCAAGGACCTTATGTTAAGTGACATGTTGAAAACACACTAAAAATTGGTGCCGTAACCAGTTTAAACCGGACATACTAGTTAGAGCTCGAGGAATAATCCATATAAAAAAAATATTCACCGTGACTGTGGCCGATTGATGGTAAACTTATCGACTGGCAATTCTAATATCCGGGTGTTTTTTTCTGTATACGTTTACAACAACGTACAAAGTGAAGCAAGAATTTGTGCTTTTTGACCCTGTAAATTAAATCAAGTAATATGGAAATATAGTTAATTTGAACAATGGAAGCAGTGATTCTGTCAGATCCCCGCTGTGGGGGTATTACTCTCCACAATCTTAAGAACCCCCCAATTTTAATATTTTTACGGTCAAAAATCGATAGAAACAGTGCAAAACTCTACTTACACCTCCCCGATTTTGACTTTAAACCCCAAACTAAAAATTCTGGCGGAATCCCCTGAATGAAAGTTAATCAGTAATTTTATGTATAGTGATCTGGTTGTAGGCATAATAGATAGGGAATCTTTGCTCGGTACTATTAGTGAATTCAAGGGAAAAGAAGCAACTGGAAACTTCGTTTTCAACAAGAACAGAATTTTAAACTTAAAACTGTATTTTAAAGTAAAAAATCCTAGATCCGTGGTTTGAAGTACAACTAAAAACAGAATTCAATGTTTAGGGTTAAAAGGAAGTTAAAAGGTCTGTCTCTGCGTCTAGACTAAAGACAGGGCACACAATCAAAAATCAGAATATCTTTATGAGTATATTTTCTAAAGAAGAAAACGTCCTTCAGATTTTGAATTTTACTCTTTCAGCTAAAGGTGGACAGAGTAATTAATGTTAGTAAAATCTGTCAACCTACATTTAAAAATGCCTCTATGCCGACCAAAACGGTGACCCGGAAGTTGGCTCGACGACACCGACGGCGGCCCGGAAAACGTCCCGAAGATCAAATGCCACTATGGATCTCGCCGACCATTTTTCGACTACTAGTTAGACGGCATTTGGCTTGCTGGGGAACTTAAAAATGACTAATAGTCAAAATACAAAATTCTCTCAGCAAGATCTTTCATAAATAATACTAGTTCTTGATACCTATATAACACTATGCATGTAAATATTTCTTTTACAGATGGTGCCAATGCTAAACACTCAAATTTATTTTAAAGAACTGAAATTTGTATCTGATACGTAACACAATGACTCTACGTACTCAAATTTATACTAGTTGATGGAAATTACTAAAATTTGTCACTCGAAATTAATAACATTGAGTTTTCATTCATCGCTAGGAATCTTTGGATGTGAAGAAAACTTGTATAAAATAACATATACAGTTGACTCCCGATTTACAGGGGTAATAAAGGGGATGATATCCACGGTTAACTCAAAATCAGGGTTAATCGAAAGGCAGTAGATTAAACGTGAAACATAAATAACCACGAAATAATGACATGTCTGCTCTCTCTCTCTCTTACTCTCTAGCGTGCGTGCTGATAATTCTTGCGATATATGTAAATCTCTTTTCATGGCGAACATCGGTTAAACCGCCGCAGGTAAATCGGGAGTCGACTGTACGTAAAAAGGAAAATCAGCGATTTTACAGAAAACTGAATGCAAAGTAGGTGAAACAGAAAGCCATACTATGTAAAAGCATAACGTGTCGATACATTATACTTAAATATATAAGATGTATATACGTACCAACACGTGCATAAGTGAATTTTATAGTAGTTAATATTTTTGTTGTAGTTATTCATCAACACGCAAAATGTAATTCAGTAATGAAATGATTCATAACACATTGGAAAAAGTAAATAATAGGTTTATGAAGCCCGTTATAAAAAAATAACAAACAATATTATCTTTCGATTTTCCTTACTCATAACTGGCCCATCCCGAGAGAAAGACCAAAGCACTGCTTTAGACATTTCACCAACCAGGGATAGAGTCAATTTAAGGTGTGTTTTACTTGTAACTTTAACATGCAAAAGTCAATATACTCTTTCTTATCAAGCTATTAATATAAAAAGATATGAATAGGCACTATCGCAGATTAAAACTGAAAAATAGTGTAGTAGGTCTCATGAAACATTTCATTTTAATGAATAGTTCTCCAGGCTAGTTTAATGCATGACGTCAACTTGGCATTTGTCATTTCGGAACTCTACAAGAAGAGCTGGAAGATAATAATTTTAAAAAATCAGTTTGGAAATGACGTGGAAAAGGTCTGCTTGAAATGCTTACGCACTTGGATCTTTGCCCTGAACGATTTAATGTTTATAAATCAAAGCTTTCTTATTATCAACACTGCGTGACTGAATGGTTTTGAGGAAACATTGCGGTCTTCTAAATTTAACCAAGCATAACGGTTTTATAAATTAGGCAGCGAAGCTATTAAAAACCAGATAACTGACAATTTTTTTCTTCGATTTTTTTTTCGTCGCTTGATCTTAAACACAGAACTCTGTAGTTTCACATTGGAACAAAGCGATTTTTGCGATGACAAATCACCCATTTTTTTAAATGGATACATCAACATTTAAAAAAAAATCTTATGTTGGTTGACCATATCAGAACCATTTCTGAAAAAAAAAATATGATTTTTTTTCTCTCTCCCGGAACGACCAAGTTTCCAATATGGCAGGGGGCGTCCTTTACTCTCGTAGACATGTACGGAAACTGGAATTATATAAGAAAAAACAGAAGATCTAAAGATCTGAAAGAGAAACCGTTGTGTAACTCTTCAGGTCTACTTTAAAGATGTAGCATGAACTCTTCTCATAACTAATTCTTTTATTCCGAAAATTAGGCTGAAAATGAGTAACGAATTGCATAAAATTAGAAATTTAAGCTAATTTTGGGGGCTGAAGGAGTTGAATATATGGCTGTAAATTTTTGTAATATTTAGACGTACCAACTGAGTGTCTGCATTCAAATAATCATAGTCTTGAATCACACCTCTTTCTTTCCTACGGGGAGTCAAACATGACCCTTTGTGAGAAATTCCGGATTCCTGTTTTGGGCCTCAAAACACAGACAGATTATTTTTTGTTGTTTTTGAGAACATAATGATTTAACACCCTAGCGGCTCTCATCTTCTGACTAGCTGCATATCAATGTTAAGTGAAACTATGCCTTGTAATTTTTTCACGCTTGTGGATAGAGCTACATGTTGAGACATTTTTCATTGTGAAGAAAAATCAACTTTTGTGAATTATTTACTGTGTGTGCTATAAAGTGACAAGCAACCTTGCGAACTATTTCAATGACTGATCCTCATTTTGAATCCTATGTTCATTCTGTTATAGACGAAATTAGTTATGGTGATGTTTTGGATGGTGATCCGGGTTATGTTATGGAAAGTGACCGTGACACGGAACCGAACAAAAGGACGATTATGTAGACAGTGAAGTTCTGAAGAACTCTCCAATAGGAGGGAGTGCTTTTAAAGCTTTCTTTGATGAAGATGTTGTGGACAAAGGGAGGGGGAGTAGAGGCGAGTAAGTACTATTATGAGAAAGAAAGAATTCCCACACAAAGATAACCAGTTGCATATGGCGTATCATGGATATTGCAACAGTGAGCGCTTTTGTTTTGCCTCTTCGATTACACAAATTAAGACTCTTTCAAGACCAAACTCGTGAACTTGTTCAACCTAACATCTGAAACAGACTAACAAATCATGAGTTACGCGCATGAATGTCAACGATTTTCCCAAAAACAATTACAGAAATAATGAGGGAGGGCAGAAGGCTGTGGAAAAGGAAGAGACGTTACTTTTTGTGGTTCTGAAAAGACCGAAGAAACGAATACCATTTATGTGTCATGTTTTAGACTGACATGTTTAGGATGCGCCAACACAATGAGTGCTCTATCTTTTGATCGTGCTGAAAACTGAACAGAAAATTCTAACAGTTTCACCATCTCCAATTTCAGTTGTTTTGCAGGATAGAATATATGAATTAATTCAAACTCTTTTTTCAAAACATTTCCTATAAAAATGCATCATTGTTTTGTTTAAAGTAGTATTGTTTTGTAATAAAAGTACAATAATTATATGACTACATAATTAGAAAACAGCATTCATTTCATATACTTTCACTTTTTACTAATATTTTTAAATTTTATTCTTGTATTTGCTATTGCGAAAAATGATGATAGATCTGTAAAACATATTATAAAATGTAATATTGATCTAAACTGCTTTGAGTTATAAATGAATAATAGCGATGGGTCTGACAGACCCGATAACAGTATTAGCGTAACAAAATTTCACAACTTCAGTTACTGGTTAAATATCTCAGATGGGTCCTTATGGAATAAAAATATCCGAAATTTAGTGTCACAGAAGCTTTGTATATGCCCAACTCACAGCAAAAAATTGCAACTTTTATTTCGAAGTGATTTAGTACATGCAAGTGAAGTTTCTCCGTCATACTACGCAGATGCAACATGTGATATCTTCACAAAGGTCATTCTTTCTGTGAAGATGTTGAATATAAAGCTGCAACTTTTTTAATGTTTAGACCTATCAGCAGAGTTTCTGTTGCTATACAAAAATCATTGCGTTGAATTACACTTTTTTTTACTACGGGGATTCAAATATGGCCCTTTGCCGAAAAATGCCGAATTTTAGGTTTAAATATGTCAGGTGGGTCCTCTTAAAAATATCTGCAATTTAATGTCAAGGAAGCCTACTTATATACTCAACTTACAGTAGAAATTAAAACTTTTAATTTTAAATGGTTTCGTCAGTACCAGAGGATTTTCTTCGTCATACCATGCAAATAAGAATGTGGTATCCTCAAACAACGCACCATGTTTTTTGTGAAGAAGTTGGATGTTAAGAGCTGCAATTTCTTTTGTGATGCTTAGGACTATCAAATGGATAAAAAAAAATAGTTGACTTGAATCATACCGCCTTTTTGCTACGA
This sequence comes from Lepisma saccharinum, assembly GCA_022664845.1. NCBI lineage: Eukaryota > Metazoa > Arthropoda > Insecta > Zygentoma > Lepismatidae > Lepisma > Lepisma saccharinum. Next base: position 7,835 of record JAGDQP010023652.1, on the reverse strand, counting down.
GTGTTCAAACATGAGTTGGGCATATTATAAAGCTTATCTGATACCAAATTTAAGATGTTTTCATGAGAACCCCTCTGAGACATTTAATCCTGAATTCCGTTTTTTTTAATGATCATGGTTGAACCCTGTAGAAAAAGGGGTTGCGATTTAAGACCATTATGTTTTGCACGCAGAAGCTCGGTTGGTAGTTCTAAATATTACAAAATTTCCAGTCTTTTATATTTACCTCCTTCACCCACCCACCCCAAAAGTGGCTTAAAAATCCATTTTTTTTATTTTTATTTTTACAATTCATTACTCATTTTCAACCTAATTTTTAGAATAAATGAATTCAATTCAAGAAAAGCAAGATGATTCCACATCATCAAAGTACGCTTCAGGGTCTACACAACGGTTTTTGTTTCAGCTCTGTAGCTCTTCTGGTTTTTGAAATAAGATAAAATGGATTTTATGGTTAGTAACAGAACTACAGCTTACGCCCGTCCCGTTTTGGGTTTTGAGATATTCAGGTTTCCGCACATGTCTATTGGAGCAACAAGCGTCATCCGTCATGTTGGAAACATGCTCGCTCCAGGAGAAATAAGAGCATAACATTTTTTTTTTTTAAAAAAGTTCTTTTGATATCTTCAGACGTGTAAGAAATCATGTACAGAAAATAAGATTTTTCTAAAATAGTTATGCAACCAGTATTGGATTATTTGCAGTGAAATGACCCCTTAAACATTAATACAATTTATTGTATGTGTATTTAACAAAACATATTCCATATATCTTATTTCATTTTAGGAAGATTTGGCAAGTACTTTGTAATAATGTTGTAGTGGAAGATCTTAAAGTCCTGTGAAGTTTTACATACAGTACGTAAATACGAGGTTTTACATAACCGCGAAGTATATCGAAAGACGAAGTCATACTTGAGAATTAACACGTTTAGATAAAAATGACAACAGAAAACCTTATAACTTTTCTCAGTTACAAAAACATACCAGTAGACGTCAGAAGTAAGATATGTACTGTACAAGAAATCTTTGAACTTTGTTATCTAAAGTACCTGACCAGACAAAAGAAACTATTTGGAAGACGTACTCTCATAGTTAGCTTCTTGACTAAGGGGATAAGGCGATGGATTGCTGGTTAGAAGGTAGCGGGTCATTCTTAAGTACCTGACGAGACGAAAGAAACCAATTTGAAGGCATATTCTCATAGTTGGCCGGCTGACTGAGGTGATATGCCATTTGATGGCAGGCCAGAAGGTAGCATGCTCAAGTTAAACTGACGTTATTTTTTATTCTCTATTTCATTCACAACTTCATTACTTTTCTTTCTTACTACTTATGAAAAAATGTTCCCTTTTCCATCATTTTACATTTTATTGCATCTTATGATGTTCAAAAGATAAACTTTTATCTGAGTAAATAGACATTTACCCACGTTTAGAAGGGAAGATTATGCAGGGCGGAACCAACAAGCTTCGAGGGATTGCAATACATAAAATATAAGGACGAAATTATTCTCATTAGTCGATCATTAATACTGTAAACAACCAAAGTTTAAGTTTCGGACTTTTATGTATATGTCGAACCACAAACAAAGTGTGTGTACACCACAACCATTCACAATCTCTTTACGTTTTAGTAGTGTTTTGCGCAGCACCATCAGTAAATTGGAAGCACAATTAATTGATATTCATCTTATTACAGTTCTAAAATGGACAAAATATAACGAACAAAATAGCACATCATACAATTATAAAACATCATGTATACATGTATAGTCAGACATCCTAAAAAGAATCCTAGACAAACGCATAGTGAAGTTATTCATCAACAGATTAAAGCAAATAGCAGGTAAACAGAGTTGCTATGAAATAGCTTAATTCCCCATGTTTCTAAATGAGAAACTTACATAGCCTCACTAATCGTCAAATAAAACCAGACAATTTTAAATGGTGCAGAAAATTTGATACTACTTGTTGACTGTTAAGATACAATACAATATTTGCCATTTTTCTACCTAAAAATGTGTTTCTCTAAATAGTAAACAGTTTAAGATGGGGCTCAACTACATGACATAGTAGAAAATGCGCTTTGATAGGGACGATTTTACTATCAGGTACTTGCTTGGACTATACCATAAAGAAGCAATCTATGTGGCGTGAAACAGTGAAATGGCTTCTTATCTCCCCGGGTGGGGGATATACCAACTTCCAAAATGTATTGCACCAAATAAGACTGTTTTATGGTTAAACACTAATTTCTTTGATTTGTTCTTTAAAAGAATGTAGTCATACAAGGAGATTTGTAATTGGTAGTCTACGTACGTACGTGTCCAATAGAATTTGAATTTAATTTAAAGCCTTTAGGCAACTATGTCTTAGACCAGAATAGGGAAGGAGTGAGGATGTGAGAAAAAAGTCAGCAAAGACATTATCTCCCAAACTGAGTGGGCATCTTACATTGAAGTGATATTACCCGTTGTGTATATAAGTAAGCTTCATATACTTCTGTCAGTAAGATAATGAATATTCAATTATATTTTTGCAAGTTTTTGCTGTTCTGTCTCTTTTAATTACTCCGCAGTGGCTCCTAGACCAAATTTGTTTACGTCTTTTCTTAGTTTACTTTATAAACAATTTATCATTCGCCATTTTAATTAAAACAAAATGTTTAAAATATCCTGTTCACTTATCAACTTTGTAGTGAAATAACTTAATATTACCTGCCAATAGTGAGAAATCAACGGCTGAGGATTGTATTGTCGTATCACCTATTGATTTCCTACCGAGATAAGGAAATATAATTCTCAGGTGTCGAAAGTATTCTTGATTATAAATAATAGCAAGAGAAAAAGCTTCTCTCTTTGCGTTGTACGAAATCTACGAACAGAATGAACTAAATTTTGAAACTGCAGAAACAACAACTTGTTGCATCTAAAGAGCATCATACAGAGTTAAATCACGTGGTTCATCCACGTTGATCATTACACAAGCAGAGAAGATGAGCTTGCGTACTTACCCACAGGAGGAACAATTCGCAGGAAGAATAAAGAGGTGACGCAATGTCCACCATCAGTTTTTACACTACAATTAATTCAAATATTTTTTTTTAAAAATAATCACTTTCCCGCTTAACGTTCTTTCACTGTATTAGAGAGATAAAGAAAAAGAAAGATACCGACACGTGAACAGGGACTTCGTGTTGAGACCGTACACCCGAAAGTTGTGTTCGCGTGAACACTTCTCGGAGACTGACGGTGTAAGCGAGAGAGCCTCCTCCACGAATGGATCACAAAAGCGGTTGCGCGAACACAGGATTTTCAGCGTGTTATGTGAGGTGTGACGTCAAGATACAATAAGACCTTCCAACTACAACAAGCTACTTTGGTTAGCAAGTTATTTGGGTGGTGATTTTTTTTTCTTCTAATCGAACACCTCTATTCCGGAGACAAGAACTAGGTATCCTTACTAATACCGAGAGTTTGAAACAATCTCAGATACTTTACGTTGTATATGAGACAGTAATCTCTACGTGTTTATGAATTCACATATGGGCCTCTTTGTGATCTTACGTTACGTTCATTTCTAAATTAATTTTGTTTCAAAGCTTTACTACTGTAAAATTTTGTATGAACAAAATGTTAATGGTTTTGCTTTAGACTACTATGCAGAATTCTTTTTGTATTTTTATAATAATATAAATTAATTAGGGGAGGAAGAAGCGTAGAGTTTGTAGTAATATGATACACCACGTAAAAATATTGGGAATCCATGTTTCAACTTCCGAATTTATACATAAAAAATTAAACTTTTTAAAGACATACTTTTCTTAAACAATTCGTACTAAAAAGTAAAATATAATTTTGTTTATGCATGACTAAAACAAAAAGCGTGGAACGCGCTTTCATATACAGTCACTCTATAAATTCTTCAATTGGTGCGCCCCATGCGTTTCCTTTTAGTCATGCATAAACACAATTATATTGCTTTTTTTTAGTCTCGCATAAACAAAATTATTTTTCTTAACTTGTAGTACGAATTGTTTAAGAAAAGTACGCCTAAAAGATTTTTTATTATTTTTTTTTTTGAGTTATTTCGGTGTTCCGGTACTTTTTCTCACGCTTTTGTTTTCTGATGCAAATCCTAAAATGTCCTGCAACCAGTCAAACCCAACCTCGTTGCAGGCTAGTTTTTATTTTAGGATAAACAAGTGCATATTTAAAAATAAATATTAAAATA
>JAGDQP010023651.1:0-28901 GCA_022664845.1 Lepisma saccharinum | reverse complement strand
ATATATATATATATATATGCGTTTGTGTTGGTATGTGTGTGTGAAGTACACTTTACAGGTTAAACACTAGCAAATTGTTCAACCCATAAATTTAATGTTACATAAAAACTATAATCCTTATTCTACGAATATGTTTTGGCGTGCGAATGAAATAATTACCTTAAAAATAGTAAAGACAAAATATCTTACCGCATGTCTTTGTATATCGAAATTTATCTCGGTGTGCCTGAAAAGATAAGAAACGAAGAATAAGATTACTCTCAACACAGAAACAATAATTAGTTCAATTATAGATAACGGTTTAAACAAATTCAATTAACTCGAGCACGGAATAAAAGTTGTAGAATTTATTACTCTGTTACCTTTCTATGAGCTGGCCCAATACGATTCCATTCATTCACTTGAGCGTTTGATTTCAATTTGCTATATCATACGTAGTTAAGAAAAAATCAAGGTAAATTTATTTGTTTTACAAGCTGTAGTATATTGCTTTTAAAGAAGGTTGATACGCGTATACTTGTTCAATTTTTAGTCGTCCTCCTTGCTCACAGAATGGACCGAACCGCGATTTTTAAAAGCGCAGGAGAAATCCAGTAGCCTGTAGTAGTGAGTCACTATCTCTAGTGTATGTTGCATGCATCCTGGCTCCAAACGTTAGCCGTTTTTTGGGAGGGCTACGTAGTTGCACTTTTCCACGCCAAACATTTGCTGACTAAAATTTAAAACAGTGCAAATTGGAAACGGCGACCACCAAGAACATCATCGGCAAAAGAACAAGAGTTATCAGCGATTCAATCACCCATGAAGCGGACTAGGAACTGAGGGTGAACTGCAGTGACGCCGACTGTGTCTCATAGGTTGCGTCGAGTTGCCATCCAGGAGAAACCCTTTCGCAACGTGTGATGTCTACACGACGTCATGTGGTACAATGAACTTCCAACCGCAACCTTGTGAGAAGTTGAACCTCCGGATGGTCTTTAAAAGTTGTAGACTTTACCTAACTGCAGCCCATCGGTGTGAGAGAAAGACCAATGGCACGCACCTCTACGAACGCCATTTATCCAGGGAAAAGTGCAAGTATGTAGCCACATTAGATAAGATTTTTTCCACCCGTTCCTCTTTGCATCCATTCCACAAGACAAGTTGTGCACTTTATGGGACGTGCATCATTCGCTCTCCTTGCCTTGGGTCAGGCATGTACCTAGAGACTCTTGGATTGCCGGAGTTCTGGCATTCGAAAAAGCTCCTGCGTTCCATCAGTCTGAGACTGCTGGGGTTGCGGGACGGGCTTTTGCCAGGTGTCCAGAATGTTCTTCTGGCCTTAGTATCAAATATGGACCTTTTTGTATGGGGGGAACCCTTTCTACTTGTATCCTATTTATTTAGAAAAACAACTAAGAAACACAGAAAGTACATAACAGTTAAAGAGTCAAACAAGGGGACCAGGACAGGACAAAGACAAAACAGGACAACACATAACTTGAGCTGCTTCTTTTTTATGGCTTCTTCTTCTTCCTGTAACAAGATAAAAAGCACTATAGGATTAGGTGCGCGTGGTTACGTTGGTAAATCCACAAAGGTTTTTCGCCATCCCATTCCTGGTATTAACTGCACCTTCTTCTTATCACAGGTTACTCCTTCTGCAGTGTCGTTTCCATTATTAACACTAATAGACGCGGTTGTCACGGCGCGGCTGCGCTGACACGATCGCCCATCAGCTTACTTTTAAAACTGTTGCATTATTTTCCCTTATCTTGTCTCCTGTACACGGTGGTTCACGCCGTTAATGAATTTTCTTTTATAGTAGTTGGAAATTCTATATGTTAGTCCCCTGAGGGCCGCCACCATTCCGGCGGCCTCAATATGGTCATCAAAAACTAAGACATGGGTGTATTTATCAGCCTGTGGCAAAATTCGAGCCATCACTTATATAGTTGCAAAGCAGCTTGCTCGAAGGGATTTATAGTTAGCGCCGGATACTTCTCTTAAGAGAAGTTAAATATTCGTCAGGTTCATAAGACTGTAAAATCAACTCTGCCCTCTTTCAGCAACATAGACAGATCCCAATTTATATAGACGACCTGCCTCGTTTGCATGAAAATGTCATCAATCAAATCTCCGGACATATAGATAAAGCTTCATCCCATATGCCTGATTCTGCCTTAACTTCCTCCACAAGATGGCTCATGACACCGGCATTCAAACTATTTCATTCCACGATATACCGGTGAAGTCACAAGATGTTATTCCTATAGAGTTTCACGGGTGTAGTTTACTTAAAAAGGCACTTCCATCTCGTTGTGTCACCACTCTCTGGAGCTTATGGGAAGTCTGGAAGAATAAGTGGCAAAGGATTCCACTTCCTTTACTTCGCGTAAGCCTTTTACAATGGAAGTTACAATACAAGACTATTGCCAAGTCACATGGATTTTTGGTAGGTAGGTGCTAGTTCATAATTGGACATATGCACGCGAATCGACCTTCTGTATATGCAGCGTTTGTAAATGTATAAATACAAATAAGTGTAAATCATAGAAATATATATTATACTTGTATAGTACGAACAGATGCATGACATCAATAAACAATAAGTCCTCAAATCTGCAAGGGAGAAATGGGAAAATTTAAAGCACATTATTTCTAATTCTTCAAGTATAAATCTGATTTGATTCATGCGACTGCATTTTCGACATCCCAGCTATCGTCTGCGCATGGGTACGGTCCTTCCATTGCTCATAATTAGTCATAATATCAAGATAATTATAATTTATTGTATAAAGTTTGCATGTAAATTGAAACACATTGAAGCTTAACTAACAGACTGTCACTTTTAAAAGTATTTTCACTATTTTAGTCTTGAATATATCTTCCTTTGACAGCTAAAGTTTATTTATCTCATCAACGATATCTGTTGGTAGAATAAATCGATGAGTATAATTGAAAATATAACAAAACCTTTTTGCACGTAAATGCTTAGACATAATAAATTTACTTACCGAGTCCTGTCAAGTGAGTGATTGTACAGTAGCTGACATCCATGCCTTAAATCATTCATAATTTATTTTATATTAGGATATTAATATCATATGTGTTGAATGTTACAATAATTATAATTGAGTAAATCCATAATAACAAATTGTCTATGGTGTCTACGTTACTGTGAACGTCACATTGTCGTGTTTTCAGAGCATGCATGATTTGAGTATAAACTCATGTACCAACCCCCAAGAATGGAATATACATAGTGTAGAATTGTTGAAGAATAGAAACTTTGTTCGTTAGTCCAGTTTGACGATGAATATTACCATCAGCCATGTATTTATTTTACTTTAGAAAAGAAATATGACCAACACATTCCACAAAAAATATTGTGTTCAGGAACAATTAGTGTACCGAAACATAGAAAATAGTGCTGAAATAATATGTTACAATGGTATTGAAAACCTGCAGGTCTTACGGATCTGAAGTCCTGTTTAGATCAACAAACGCCAAACACATCGAAAGCGTTCCAAACATTTGAAGTGATTGAAGGCTTCGGAATGAATAGTAAACTAAATTGTTCACAATAAACATATTACAGTGAATTGAGAGAAGATGTAATTATGTACGGATATATGAGCCGTGACTTTCCAAAACCCGGCTTCTCTATCATACACAATAAAGACATTACAGTGAATTGAAAGAAGATGCAATTATGTACGAATATATGAGGCGTGACTTTCCAAAACCCGATTTCTCTACCATATAGAATTTCACAGGAAGTGAAAAATGATTAAGTAATTTATTTATTTGCTTACCACACAAAACTTACTGTATTTATATGAATCTTTAGAATAGCTCTGCAATATATTAATACATTTGAAATATATTTAGTATGAGAAAAAGTGGTGGTTTGAAATTTGAAAACAGCCAGTTTTGTTCCCGCAACACGGAGAATACAAGTTTGGTTGCGAAAATTTTGTAATGAACTGATAATAGAGATAAAGAATTAATATTAATTTCCAAGTTTTAATGGTTTGTTTAGTACACACATATAAACAAATGATATCTAAACTGGCTTGATATTACCAAAGGATAGAATCCAATGGCGAACTTTGGTTACTGTGATTATGAACTTGAGAGTTCCGTAAGCCATAGAGTAAGTTGCTTATATTAATGAAGAAGGGGTAAAACACATTTGTTTCAGTATTTTAATGTAAGTCACAATTATTAATACTATCCTTTTCCTCAGAAAAATGCACTACATGGAAATGTTCAATGATTTGCAGCCAGAGAGCATGATTACTGTAAAACTGGCAATTTAATTCTTATAAAATCGATAATTGTAACTAACAACCCAACTAACCAACTATATGGTTTACACAACTTGCAGACTCATCATTGAAGTAACAAAATATGACCATTGAATTCTACGCTTGGCATCATCAAGCCAGTTTCCATTTACGTCTTGAAAACCTCTTTTGATATTGTAATCCCAACGACATCTTCGGACTTCACGACATCTTCGGACTTCATCTTCGGACTTTTGATTATGTAATCCCTTCATAATCACACTGTAATCATATTAGTAGCTGTGGTTTGTTAATTTGGTAATATGGAGTATATCATGCAATTTGTTCTTCACCATACAGTCTCCTACATTATCCGGTGATCTTGTCCTGGTTAGGACTGTATATCTTTCTCGAAGTCTTATCTTCAGGCACACACAATTTCTGCATATGTTTATTTGTCAGTGTAGTTCTCCAACCTTCGCAACTAGACAGTTTTAGCTTATAGCTTTTAACAATTAAGCTATCTTCTTTAGTTCTAAGTTTTAGCTTGTATCTGTTGATACCTCTCAACCATTCTTCCAATATAACGTACAGGAGAGTAAAAAATATATAGAAGTCCAGAGCCATAACGGTTGTATGACAATACCCATAATTCTTACAGCCCCTGAGCCCTATGATTTGTCGGAGTCGATAAGGGAAGTTTTGAAGCGGCACAATATATAAGTATAACAAATTTTACATCGCCAAGCTAAATTATCGCCACTTATAACGATTTAAAATAAATATAATTTTCGAAATGACCATGTCAAACGATATGGAATCCAATTCTGTAACTTAATTTCCAAGAGAAGTGGATAACATCAGTTTTAAAAAGTCACGCCTCATATATTTAAAATTCATACTCATGTTGACGGACGTACTTCATGCTAAAGGTTTATCGCTCTGTAAATTGACGTATGAAGAACTACAATGCAAAAATGTTACATCCCTAGAATTTATTTTCCAGAAATGGGCTAAATGTCTCACGCAAGATAAGCACGCCCATCCTGACTGAAGACTGTTTGCATTGGGGTTTGAACTCATGAACTTCTGACTTGTTGTCCAACGTTATTGTCACAAAGTTATCGGGACGTCGCAAATCTATTTCGAATTTATTTCAGAAGAATGCTTTTTCATCCAATTCCGTATGCCCTATCAAGGTTATGGTGTAAATAGTGCCGTTCAATATTCTTCCATCATTTAATTATTTGAATTTGTTTTTTAAAAAAATGACCACATTCATTAGTTTGCATTTCTGTAAAACAAAAAGCATTTCAGGGTGCTAATTGGTCAGTCTGTAGATTAGAGCAAGTCAAATGTAACTTGAAAATGTTGCCAATTAATCTATCTCTTTCGTATGTTCGTGTCTATTAGATATTAAAGAAGCGATTGGTTCACAACTGAGTGCACGTGGGAGAGCAAAAGTTGAAGAAAAGAAACTGGGAAGATCGCTTGTATAAATTCTACTTAAATATATCTGTAATAATGTTGTGGACGGGTTTCATAAATAGACGATGAGTCACGAACCTGTGGAGCAGATCTTGTTGTCTTAGATGTGAAAGGTGACTTCGAAGACAGTAACTCTGCTGACGACGAACGCAACGATGGTGATTACACACCACAAGAAGAAAAACAACAAGAACAGAAAATAATTTCATTGGAAGACCAGTTCAACGCTGTCGAATTCTGGCATGGGGTAAATAAAGGTACACATGTAGAATTATTTTCTTTATCCCACCTGTAAAATTATTTTCTATATCAACACATCGATATCGTTTTTGAACTGTAGACAAGGACATGTTTGCACCTTCCTTTACGTCATAGCACAATTCGACAACGTTCAATTTGTCTTTCAATGAAATTATTTCCTGCACCTTTGATAGTTTTGTTAATGGTGTGTAACTGTTATCCCTGGATTCGTCGTCAACGGCGTCACTGTCTTCGAAGTCACCTTCCACATTAGGACAATAAATCTACTTCATTGGTTCTAATGACTCACTTGGTATAAAACCCATCCGCAACATTATTCCATATATATTCAAGTAAAATTTGTACAATCGAGCTTCCCAGTTTTTGTTCTTCAAGTGTTACTCTCCTACGTGTACTCATTTGTACACCAATCGCTTCTACTGGTCTCTAATACACATTGACACATGATATAGATTAATTGGTGACATGCTCTCTGTTCAGGTTATATATTACCGTTTGGAATATACAGTAGATGACACATAGGCATATTATCCACTTTACCTGTGCCTCACATTTTGAATTTCCTAATTTATTCTCTTGCTCACAATTTTTAGCAGACGCTTTAAGAGTAGCTGGAATATATAAACATGTTAATACATTGCTCCCCATATACGTGTGACAAGCTTCATGCATACAAGGCTCTGATACTTCCTCCAGTCTGTGTGTAAGCAAGTACTTGACAGTGAAAACTATCCTGCTTAAGTGCTATTGCTACTCTGTCTTGAACGTTAGAATAATCCTTAACTTTTTATTGACCAGAGAGAATTATGTTAGGATAAAAAATAATTTTATATTGTTTTAAGGATTTGATTCATCACCACGCAACGGATTAGTCGAAATCCTTTTAGAGAATATACTTACTTGTTCTTTCATACAATACAAGTTTTCCATCTACGATGATAGTTGTGAATTACACTACTGAGCCATTTCCCTCTAATTCGAACTTTCCCTCTAACTCAACAAAATGCTCCCTCCTTGTTAACTTATTCTGGTGTGGTATCTTCGGATAGTACTGTCATGTTTTTGTGCTAGAAGAAGCACTAGATTACCAGTGTTTAAAATTATTTTAACCTAGGCATCATGCAACGGTGATCCTGCCGACTTATCGAAAATAGCGCAAACCACATGTTTGTTGTGTTGCAAACTAAAATTTTAAATTCGTTTTTATAAACCATGATCTTGAAACAATCTCTTCAAAGAAAAGCCTCCAGTTCATTTTTATGGCAGGAAGATGTTTTGGATTCCTTCAAGGTATGTCCAGGAAAATGGACCCTTTCAGCTTTTACACGCTTAACCCAACTTTTTAGCATTCCTGGAAGCCATAGAGCTATGTCCGGTGAGTATGGAGCTTGACGAACAACAGGAAAAGTTGAATAACATGTGAGGGATAGATAGGGGAAGTTTTGTGTAGCCCAAAAGTGGGGTCTCTTGCGACGAAATACATTCCTAGGCTACGGAGAATGTCAAGATAGTACTCCTTCGTATCTGTTCGTGACTCTGGTACGCATTCGTGGTACACATGTAGTCAAAAAGCACTATCAGTATCACTTTGATTTTACTCCGCACACACGGCGATATTTTCAACGATATAATTACGCAAGAAGCCAATGATCCATCTCTGCAGATCTTTCTCTGCATCACTTCTCGGACTGGTTATTACACCACGTAATTGAATGGCAGTAGTTGCGACCCCGCTATGGCGGCTCGAGACCTTGAAGAGGATCACTATAATTACATCAAGTTATAGACCTAAGTTACGTGATGACCCGAAATCGTAATCACAATTTTAGTTGAAATGCAGAGATGTAAACCATTTTACATAATAAGCCGTTCTACAAAGTTGTAAAAAAAATAGTTTACAACATATTCTGACCTAGTCTAGCTAAACACAACTTTGAGTTTATTCCCTAAAATATAGAGAAAATATAATATGACTTATGTTTTGAGAACTAAACAGTGAGGCATGATTCGCAGTTAGGCTACTTTTTTTATCTTTGCGTTGTGTGATTTTCTGTGTATGTTATACATGCATAGCGAAGTTAGTACAAAACAGTTCATAATGAGGTGGAAGAGAAACTGAAAGTAAGATGCCGAAGAACTTCAATAACGTTAGTATGTGCTGGAATTAAACTCGTTTAGAGAACAGTGTAAATAATTTCTGTGTTATCGGAATTTTAATGTTCAAAGAGATTTCGAGAAGTATCGTCAATGTGCATTGTGACGGCAGTTTAGTTTCACTCTTACTATTTGTTTCAAACATTATATTTTTTGTAGATGATGTAATGACTTGCTAAAATCAGAAGCGAGAGTCATGCCTTCGAAGAGTATGTGTGAGGTATTGAACTGCAAAAGTGTTGAGTATAAACAAAGGGGGTAGCTAATGGGCGGATAATTCTCTTTATATCCGCTTATAATTTGCACCGAAGATTTGTAACGAATAAGATATGCCGCCTAAAGTTATAGGAATCTAATAACTCGAAAAGCAATATCATAAAGTCCGTGATAGCTAACTTGATCATTATGTTGGATAATGGTTTAGCCCATTTAATGTTTTTTGAACGTATTGCACAATTATGAGGAGTGCTAAAATATAGTACGTTGATACATTAAAACACAATTTAGAGTTCTATCCTTGGGATATTTATGCATATTAAAATTAAAAAAGTATGTGTAAATATTGACGGGGATAAGAATTATAAGATCTTTAATTGTATCTAATATGAACATAATAAGGTATACAAATCATTCATGTTAAACATCTTGTGGGGTCTGAACTGTCAATGTCTTCATTTTATTCTTATTATTCGTGTTATTTGACATATACTACAAGATATTAAAAATAAAGTTGATAGATGTTTGAATGAAGAACTTTGCGCTGAAAAGTATAGCGAATATTCTATTCTACACAAATGATAGTTTTGAAAAAGACTACTCCTAAAATACTGAACGGTCTAAGCTAAATATATATTAGCATTAGCATTATTCATAAAAATGATTTAAAATTGTTGGAAAATAATAGCTTATAAGGACATAATAAATAATAAAAATAATTTTGGTATCTTCTGTCAACTATAGGATAGAGCTCAGTTCCAAGGATTTCTTAAACCATTGTCTTCTGTTTTAGATGTAACGTGTTTATGTACAAACATTTACACCATGAACTGTAAAGTGTGAGAAAAGTTGAAATTGTCTTGTCTGTGTTGTGTACATTAATTTTCTTTTACAGATTTGAATTCCTTAAGTAATTCTTAAATCAAGGTGCTCCAAAACAACGTGAACGTATTAAAAATATTCTTACTATAATATAATTTTAAATGTTTAAGATTCGTTATCTTCAATAAAACGATCAACTAATTATGAAAACGAGTGGAAATTTCACGGTAGAAATCGTCTTTAAAATATATACACTTTCGTTCTGAGTGTTCTTGAATTTATATCTGGAACATCTGGGCATAATAAAGATAACTACGAATCTAAGTTGAAACACCAGTGTTTATACACAGAGGATGTTTTGAAAGTTATCGAGTGTCCAGTCTTTATTGGTACTGCAAAAACGTATTTAATAAAATTTGGAAGTATTATTCCAAAAAGTAATATATATTTCGACTAGTTTGTAGAATGCTTGCTGTTTCTGATTATATTTTTATGTTCCGCTGTCTGTGTTATTACAATTAGAAAGAAGTAAGTAAGTTAGCGAAGTAAATGTCAAATTTCAATTTAAGAAGTGTATATGTTGTAATTCACTACTACACAATTATACTTTCTATGCGTATTTCAATCTGTAATATGTTAATTAGTCACAAGTTATTGCTAATACTGATATGCCACTAGAAAGTATGTTCGCATCTCATGAGGAAGATGTTGAAATTTAATTCTGACTGCGATGTTCCCTAGTATCATCAAGTAATGTTACTTGATTACATGGATGGGTTGTTGGCTTTAGATAAGAGCCAAATCCCCCTATTCTCTCCAAACTGACAATAACACCGGCGTAAAACATGCGTTGTTCATAATCTACATATAAATGTACATTTCTAATGCATATTTTGTTATAGTACTATAAACACGTAAGAAATAAACGAATATTCCATGTACAAGATCTGCCAATGAAAAGTGAAATACTAGCATAATTAATGTATTTAGTAAATACCATAGATGGTACCATGAAAGTAGTATATAAAAGGCGAAACAATATAACCAAAATGCTAAATTATGGAGGAAGACACACTTCTATTGTGTGTTAACCATGTTACATTTCATACTTTTAACAGTCAATAAAAATTCAAAGTAGCAAATTTAGGTCTGTACTTAAATATTATAAAACGATAGTAGCAGTAAAAATACTTTGGCATAACGTTATCGGGAAGCATTACTTTGCAACGTAACATCGTAGCTTTCCTTTTAATAAATAAATGTATGTACATTTATTTATTGTCACCATAGGATAGTGGTCAACTCTCTGTTGAATTTTGATAAACATGTTTATCGAGCTCCAAGTAACGGCACCTACAGTTTAGGACTCTAAACCAAAATTTAATATATTCATATTCTGATAGCTTTCTACCTCGAGCCTCACGCAAAGAACCGAACGACTAAGTATCCAGCCAAAGAGATGCAGTCTATTATCGTACATCACCTATGCAATAGTGAGTTAAATGTATAATCCTAGTTATCTTCCAGGTTGTGAATTGGAATATCGAGTGCAAAATATGATCACTTCCGATTCCTGAATCAATTTTGGATGCTACCCAAACAGTTGTCAATTTCGTGGTGTCTACGAAAAGGAAACCATTAAGATTTCACGTTTAGAACATAATTATCGTGCTTGAGAGAGCGAGTTTTACTTAAAGAAATCTACAAGATCCGGAAAATGTGGAGGATGAGTGAGCAAGAACTGTACTGAAGTCGACCATCCTCACTAACGCTTTCCTTGGTTGCGCGTTGTCTCACCAGATGATTGAATTGTACCTTTCGTAAGGCCAGGATTGATTCCTTCCCACACTCCTCACCTTACGGGAGTATATCGCACGCTACAATTAAACGCATTTAACAACAAATTAGTATATTAAACCACATAAAATAGACATTTTTAAAGCCCAAAATATTGATCGTTACGTCGAATCGACAGCGCTCTTCTCATGTTTGGAAGATAATTTAAATGTATTTATGTTTTTTTTTTTGCATCTCAAGCTCAGGCCGGAATAGGGTAGGGGAGAGTATGTTAGATGTTAGTCGGGCATGGTCTAATTCGTAGGTACCATCCCGGAATTTGTCTGCTGTTATTGAGAAAAAATGCTGTGAAAACTTCAGTCACTCATTTTCGAAATATACTAAATTCCCTCTCCAAATCAGATACCTGCAGGATCTCGATTCCCATTTTTTTTTATCAAGAATATTTATAAAATTATACTTTGATTTAGAAATGTTCCCCCTAACTTTACCTGTTTCCTAACAACTGACCGATCTATATATGTATAGTACATGTATGATTAGAAGAGTCGTGAAAGGTTGTTAACATCATCCAACATCGAGTAGCCGTAGTTGAGTTTATAGAGTGTTGACTTTGCATTCGGTAGTCCTTGGTTCAAATCCGGAGGTAGACCATCCTGGCTAGGGCTTTTCCAGGGTGTTCTATTAGTCAGACCGAGCAGATGGTGGGATGGTATCTTCAAACCTAGGCCCTGCCGACTCTATTGCGGTATCCCATTTCCCTCTCTTATACCGGCCTGAGCCAAAGGTGCAGAAAGGCTATTAAGCCTAATCTTCGTCGCATAGTTACCTGTTTGCCAATAAATGTTTCATTTAAAAATTTAGGTATTTGTACTTTGTATTAATAAATAAATAATTAGTTAGCGATACTGGAATACGACATGATCTCAAACTGACAAACATTATTAATAGTGGGGATGGGGACAAAAACTACCCTGAACTTTTGTTTGTAGCTAAATCACAAGCAAGAACATAGTTTCGACTACCGTTTTCTAAAGAAGCACAGTGTCAGTCAAGTCTCTGTCTCCTCTCCCTCTGAAACACGTGCAATGGAGATAAGGTGACACGATAAGATAAGGTATAATGAAGAAGACAGGTAAGGAAGATAAGGTATTAAGATAATTATTGAATATTCATCAAAATAGAAATATGCAAATTCCGCCCTTTATTTATGACTAGAGCCGTTGCACCGGTTCTGGCTTTACGGCATTACTTTATGACGTTCTAGTTACTAGAATGGTAGAACGATGTTAATAGGTTTATTTCTGAAAGTGAGATTATGTGTTTATTCCGTTTATTACAGGGATTTGGATCAAATAAACTCGAAACAGCCATATGATAAATCTAACTAATGGTTCAACAGGAGAAACTTTAGAAATAATTGGCAATTGATAAATTTGAACTTTTAATTTTCACCAGTAATACTACTACTACTACTAATAATAATAATAGAAGAAGAAGACATAGAAAATAGATAAATTAAATTATTTTATATGGAACTAGAATATACATGAAATTATATGTTTAGAAATAATTTGTAGATTTATTTCCCGTAAATAATAAGTGTAGAAATCTAATTTACTGTATTTGCAATTCCTATTTTCAATATTTCAATGTACCTATTTCTTCCAAAAGTTGCATTTCAATATATTTAGTCCATAAATAATATCAATTTCAGTTCAATTCAATTTACTTTGGATAGGAAAGGATCCACGCCAACCTAAAACTACATTTCTCACCTTACATATACCCGACACAATTAAATGCGTGTCACGTAAGTTCCTTGTGTTTGGTGTCGAAGTTTTGAAGAGCAAAATCAGGCACTTCATTGACTTTGGAACTATTTTTAGTCCAATAGCAATATCGGTACTTAAGATTTTTATGTGAATTAGTTGGTCTATGATGTAGCATATGTATTTGAACAACTGATAATGTTTCATAGAAATCGAATACGAAATACGTCGGTAAGACTTTACTCAGTATAAAGCCCATGGGAGAATGTACTGTTCATTATATTTTAACTAAACGATAGTTGAACCCAAATCATGCGAAAATGTAATGCACAGATTAGATTGTGATATTTTGCGTGTATAAACCGATAGACATGTGTTAAAAGCTATAATGTTCATAAATTTTAAAAGCAGTGCGTGAATTACGCAAGACGATTTACCAAGTTAAAATATCAAATTAATAGCTACCAAAACGAAATTTTCCAAAATACCAAAAATTGTAGCTTCCAAAGTTTATAACTAAAATACTCTTTCTTCTTGAGATAAATTCTATCGGTGCCGACTCACATTTTCGCCTGAAAACTTGTAAGTTGAATGCAAAAATGTACGTATATTTTGGTTTAAGTGAGATACAGCTGAATTTATTGCTATTTATATTTTTAAATAAGGAAATATAAATATTGATTTAATATCAAAGTTCGCTTTAAACCCGTTACAAGAAATGTATAAAAATAAATTCATTCAATCACTTCGGTAAATTGAAAATCTATTTCCCTTAAATATTTTCTTCAAACGGGTGTGAATATCCCGATGCCATTACGTTAGATTTAAGCTCCTAGGTTTGAATGAACCAGTAAATTCCTTAGGAAAGGCAAATCCAGGTATTGAAAGAATGTGTCATTCTATAAAAACAAAAACAAAGGTAAAGTTTACCTACAGCTTGAGAACATAAAGGCTAGTGATTTAAAACGGCCTAAACCAAAGTTGCCTAACCGCCTTAAAAATAAATTGAAATTCAAATTAGTGAAAACGAGAAAATTGAACGGACAGAGAAAAGTTTTTTTTTCGTTCTGCTTTTTAAATCTCTTTTCTTTACTCTTTCGGGGCTCTTAACACTACTTAATGATTCGCGAATAGGTAAATGTTAGTTTTTATGACATATGTATTAAAAATAATACTATCTCTATGATCGCTCCCTGTAACAACACTTAATGATATAATATAGTAAAACCTCGATAACACGAATTCTTTGATATATCTATCTTTATTCGCTCCCCTTCATCTTCCCTATCCCACCCTGTGTTAATGGAACTCTATGAGTCGAACTGTATGGAATGAAAACCTCGATAATTCGAATTTTCGTTGTTTTTTGGACATGCCTTTCAACCCCTTCTCTCTAGATCTTCTACTAGAGATCCTCTACAAGTCGAAGTTGCGGTAGAAATACCTCAATAAGTCAAAAGTTTCATTCAGGAAAACCTTTGTAAGTCGAAGTTAAGGAAGTTGAACAGTCAGTGAGTTCCGACTTTTATATATCGAAGTTTCACATTATTCTTCTCAATACGTCGAACATCGCTAAGTCGAAATATTCGTTAATTCGAATTTTGTCTTTTTCCATTCAGATTTGTGTTATTGAGATTGTACTGTATATTGAAGCTATTCTGGCTTACAGCGAACGTCAGATAATGCATTACATGGGAGATTGTAATGCGGTGGAAAGTTCATGTCTTCTCCAATATAAATAATACAACTAATCGTAAAAGAAAATATACTTTTTAATATTTACATTGTACTAGAAACCAAGTATAGACGTGTCTTATGTAGGTAAATAGTTTCTTATAAATATGTCAAACATGTTACCGGTATTTGAATTGAACATCTTCAGGTTGAAGTAGGAAAATTGTGTGAATGACTGCAAATAACTTATATTGAGAGTTGTATATAATATTGTATTCCAAGAAAATAATTTAACAATTAAATGCAACGCCTTTAAGTGCTTTTACAGCGTAAATTAAATATAATAATGTTGCCTAAAATACATTTCAAAGAACTGGAATAAATCTAGAAGGCTTTGTGTACTATAAAAATATGCTATGGTTAGTGCAACTTTTAATTTGCTTCTCTTTGAATATAATAGAGTTATTCTAATAATTTGCTAATAGTAATTATCCCTATTGCTCTATTGTTTGTCAGATAACTAATAATTCCTCGAGATATTTAATGGAGAGTATTATGATCAAGAAATATATTTTGTACGTAGAATTGCGTTTTATTTTCTGTATTTTTATCATTCTATTCATAGTATTAGTATTTCCCCGAAAATAAAATGCATTATAAATTACATCATTATATTATTCTGCAATGAAAAAAAAACAATCCAGTCATTGCGATTTATTCAACTATATTTTCGCTAGCTCATTAGTTTCACGGTCAAATTCAGAGGCAAGAAACATGAAGTCCAATCAATCTTTGTTAAGAAGTTATAAGAGTTTTCAAGTGCATTATATTTGATAAATTTGTAAATGAATTTGGTGAAACACACAAAATAGATGTTAAACGGTAAATATTCGTGATGAAAAAAAATCGTGAATAAAAACAGTGTTTTTGCCTCAGGAAAAACTAATTTGTTTTTCCTGTTTTCCCTACAAAATTTCGTTTTTTGTTCTCCCGGACTTTACATCACTAATTTAAACACAAAATTGTACAACTTAAATAATTTGAAAAATAACGAATTGCCTTCCTTGTGAACGAAGCAGGTGCAATATAAAAGAAATGAGAGATCATACAGCAATATTTACCAAACGTTTAACAACATGCAGTCACTACTATGTCTATGAGATTATTGATATATTTGTTTATATCACTTACCATAATTCCTGTGTAGGTGACAAAGAATGTGAACAAAATCGTTGATAAATGTAGAACCATGTTTCCTCAATTTTAATAAAAGTGTTCCGACGACTATAATTATTACAACGAACAACTGTATGAAAGCTTCGGGAAAGAAAGGGCCTTTCCTTAAAAGGTGTATTAAAAGCCGAGCTCCTTGATAAAAGGAGTCGGTAGAAGTTTAGTGTCATTCATTGTTCTCTCGCAAATCTACAATTCGCAATGGACAATTAGTAATGTGTAACTGCTTTTTTTCTCACTGGCCTTATCAGTATTCGTAACCGCACTTTACTTTCGTCTCTGAATGTATAACAGATGTTCGTACATATTCCACTGTATTGTCCTCTTACCTTTCAAAATAGACAGGAACAAAAGATTCTGTATTTGAGTAGCCGTATTGTTTCCAAGGATTGTTTGTATACTTTAATTTTACAACTAAACAATTGTTGAACTGTTGAATTCAGCAAATACGACAATAAAAATTATATGTAGTGTATCAAAATAACCTTAAACCTCGTATTGGTCTTTCACCAGAAAGTCCTTACTAACTACACGAGAAATAATAGCAAACGCTGAAGGTCAGTCTTCATACTATTTTGAGAACTTTATGATAGTGGTGAGACAGAAGCCTTTGTTAACTTGTATAGGCTACTGTTAAAGTCTTGTTTTTTGTGTTCCTTTGTTAAAACAAGATAGAAGCGTAGTCCTGTCCAGAGTTGGGCTTTGTATGCTAGTTAATATATTTTCTCTCTCTTTCTTTTTTCATCGTTTCTAAAATGGTGCAGTGAGGCTACGAAGTTACAAGGTCTGCAATAATAGTAGTGGCAACGTACCTACAAATAACTGATAATTAATTCTAGAAATTTTACGCTGTAACAAATCGCCTGCTGTTAAATCTGTCACTCTGTGCTACCTATTCTGGAAGATGCAGGACACCAGTAACGGTGTCGTTCGCTTTTGTTGGCCGTCAAAGAGCACCCAAAGGTCCACGGATCACATTCTTCGTGTAGGGACGCTTTTCTCTAAGAGACATAGTTTGGAAATAAGGTCGAAATAGTAGGGGTTTATATCTTATGAATATTGTGTTTGTTAGTCCAGTATTATCAACGTGAAAGATGTAAAAATTTAAATCCTTTTAGAAATAACTGAAGATGAAAATTTTATAAGGTTAATAAAAGAGTACATAAATTATATTGTTTTTGCTCTTATACTAAACGTTTCCTATATATTTAAACCAGCGCATTTATTTTACTTACCGCTATATAAATATCATAAAGTATATTAATAGTTGACTGCATAGTTGCTAAATAAGTTTACAAGGGCATAGCACTGCCAGTTATGATCTACTGTAATAAATAAAGCACGCACCGGTCTAAAATTATGATACCTGCAACACTTGCAGCTCCGTAGTGCAGATTGAACCATCTCTTTAGGTCTATCCATCCATCTCCGATCAACCTCAAGCAGTGATTGAATCGACAGCAACGTGCGTCGAGAACAAAGCAACTTGCGGGTTGAATGCTTTACACACTATCACGTCCTTGGCGAAAGAAATGACACCCAACGTGCCATCATTCAATGTGGAAATGCATCGTTGCCACATGCTCTTCATATACTACAATTGTATCTCTTTTCGCTTTTCCTCGACGAGGTTCGCAGTTTGAAAATGTCGGGCCAATCAAGTGTAGTATTTGGCTTCGTCTTTCTACAGGACCTGTGGTGATGACATAGGAGGCGTTGAACAGCTAAGCCAACCCACTCCGGCTGCTTGAAAAAAAATGATACCTGGTGCCTTCGTTTAGTCATATACAATATTCACTTGTCGGCAATATTGTCACTGTCTTGCTTCAAGTCCTGCAAAATTATTTTAGGTAATGTTGAAAGAGAATATATGATAATTCTCTGTTTTATTAATATTGTAGAATATTGAAATATATTTTCACATTAGATACTGAATTCTCTATCCAGACCATATAAAATTATGTATATGTAAAGTCGAAATAAACTCTGTTAATTTTACTATCGTAGTAAAGCGTACTGAAGTATACGATGGAAAATTAAGATTCCTATTAGAATGTTACTAAATGGAATGCACTTTTTTTTACTGCAATGTGGTGCATTTATGCAGAAAGAAAGAGATCAACATCAAGATGAAATGAACGCCACAAATTACATTCCTTCCATAGAAAACACTTTTATAATAGTGCCATCGTTTTGTGTTATTCGATTCTATGCAGTTGCGTCATATTTTATTTTACTTGTAATTGTAAAAATATAATTTATTAATGTAGAATGGAACCAGACCACTAGACCTTTTTGTGCATTATAGAAAGTTTCACCATGTTTTCCTCTTCAATATGACAGTTATCAGCGTTAAAGATACTCGAACCTCATTAGCAGACATTACTTTAAACTCACGTGTTCAAGAAAGTTTCTTTGTTATAGAATCCCATTAAAATAGAACTATTTTCAAATGGTTATTATAGGGTTATGAAATATGGAAGAAAGTAAACAATACACAACCTAAGTGATCACAATGGTATGCCACTGGAAATACTAAGAATTAGTTTTATAATCGACGCTAAACTTCTAGTCAGCTCTAAGTTGGGGCCAACTCTCATTTTCCATACTCTCATTGGCCAAAATCAGACTTGGCCTGAAATTTAGCGCTGACTAGAAGTTTAGCGGTCGATTGTAAAACTGACCATAACGGGTTGATATGTGTCCATGGTTTTATTACTCGACCTAACACACATTTCCACGCAGTTGTCTTTTCTGCCTTTTTGTGGCAGTACCTGCCAGCCGTAGATCAATCGATAGAGTATTTTGGCTTTCCATTCGAGTGGTCCTGGATTCGATTCCAGCGCCCGACCATTCTCAGTGCGGATTTATTCCCCCTTCACACTAAGTCGACGCTGGGACGACACCTTCAATTCACCCCTGGTCGATTGCTTTCAGAATCCTTTTCTGAACCTTATCCCAGTCTGTCATAACGCCTAAAGTTCATGAAAGATAGTTTCAAATTGTTGCATGTTTCTAACAGTTGTTTGAAATAAAATAAATCGTCGTTATAACATTGAGAGTCTAAAGTGTCTAAACCTTTATTAACGAGTTTGACAAATTGAATTTAACTTTATTGAAGACCCTTAGCCAATATTGACTCAGGCAGAATGGTGATCATGAGAGAATTACTGGAATGAGAAACAGAGGAACCTCGAGAAAACATATATACGCGATGCTTGTCCATTACAAAGTGTTTTTCGAAGCGGATACTTCATGAAATTGTGTCAGGTTCACATACTGATACAAATCAATATGTGACTATTTCAAATTGCATTTCATTCTGATTTCTTGGGTTTTAGTTATGATTTGCTTATGCTTGTGTATTTATAACCTTGTGATAAGCTTCTATCTAGACATGTATGACACGCATTGCCTACTATCGATAGAAATTCTATTAAAATTTATCTTAG
Organism: Lepisma saccharinum; assembly: GCA_022664845.1. Classification (NCBI taxonomy): domain Eukaryota; kingdom Metazoa; phylum Arthropoda; class Insecta; order Zygentoma; family Lepismatidae; genus Lepisma; species Lepisma saccharinum. Next base: position 9,761 of record JAGDQP010023651.1, on the reverse strand, counting down.
AAACTCTTTGCCTTCATCAAGCAGCTTCACAGTTATGCATTGGAATAATTCACTCATCTGTTACTTCTTTCACGTTTGTACAAAATAAATTGCCTTATTGTATTTTCAGCTATATTTAAACAATTATTTGATCCTCTTCTATATCTTCTAATTGATATTATGTATTAATTTCGTAGACTTCCCTTTTTATACAACAAACTCTTTTCACTTCCCTTTAAGTATGGTTAATGGTGCTAATTCCCTCCTTAAGCAATGCTCATCTGCAAGCATTTAGAAAATTACTAATAGCAAAAGTGGAAAGAATTGTTATGATTGCTTGAGATAGCGCTACTGTAGCGAACACAATATCAATGTAAGATATGCCCGTCCGTGTAAATGAAAATTTGTGACGTCTGTATATTGTGATAACGTAAAGTTAAATCAGGCTGTCTTGACTGTAAAATGTGTTGACTTGCAGTCAATAATTACTTCATAACGAGAATGATATTCACAGTTTCAAAGTTCAATGGTTTTTTTAAATACAGCAGGAACTACAGAATAATTTATATACCGACTTCTTTTTACAGATGCTGGTGGGACAAGTGCGCGCCAAAAATCCACTGTTCCCGTCGATTAAGCCTAGCCCATTGAGTTCCCCGGAAACAAATTATGAAGTCCAGCTTAGGGCATCCAGCAATAAAAACGTAGTACTATTTAGGGCCCCTTTACTAGCTGTTAGACAAGAATTGCAAAATAAAACTCATAGAAAAGGGGGTTCTTCCATCCATCTGCACTGAAGATGTTGTTGGCCCCGGAGGCGACGCTACTACTAGGCCTCTATTCCTCTTGATACTGGGGATATACCAGCCCAACTGTATAATAACTAGATATTTAGAATACAAAATAAAGCTGCTAAACATTGTTGCAATAATTATTTTTAATACATATTCTTCCTGATGTGGAAGAGGTAGAAGGGGCCCTAAGGAGACTGGGCCGCTTGACCCCACCCGGTTGCCAGCGGTGGACCTATCCCCCTTGATTCGTTTGCGCCAAGACTATCTCTCAAGCAGATGCGATATGGTGGAACGATTTTCTAGGGAAAATGGTATGGTAGCATAATAAAGCCTAGTAAGTTTATTTTCATCGAAAATACTATTCATTTGTTACCAAAAAGATGGAATATCATTGTTCGGTTGGTTGCCCGTACGTATTCCATCTTTGCTTACACGGAAAGTCATTTAATTCATGCTCATTTGTACATATCTTTGCTTCAAAAAAATTCCGAGAATCACCTACTACTTCCTTTGAGGAATTCCCCCGCGCACCGATAGTACGTACAATTTGGAAATGCATTTCTTAGAAGAACATATTTAACTTATTTAAGGATACCATGTCGAATCAGTTCTACTATTCGTGGTGTTGGAAACATAAAGTTTTGAAATTCAGTTTCCGAAGCTTTCGATAGACTTTAGCTTTGAAACACAAACGAATTTCCACCCGGTTCGCTGCGACATTTATGTGTGTGTGTGTGTGATTGTACTATCAACCCTCGATGTTTGTAGATGTAATTTAAAAACACGCTGTATATATATCTTCTCATTTTACTGCTTGATATATACACAGGGTGGTCCATCTAAAATCAGTATATTTAAAAACTCAGTTCCTATCGCGCCTACTGGTTTGAAATTAAAAAAAAAAAAATAGTGCACATGCTGGAGAACAATTTCAAAATTGTAAGTGGCAGTGAATGCTAATTATGTTGTCTTTGAAAAGAGCGCTAAAATGTACAAACATTTAGAGGAAACACTTTTCAATTTTCGAGTATCTTTGGCAGTTACAACAGTTAATTTCTAAGGTAACTGTTGACTTAAAATACGTTTCTTGTAAAATAATATACACTATGAAACATTGCAAAGTATTTCCTCATAGTGTTGTTCAAAATGTCATATTTGTTCAAAGGAAGCACAATCAACTCCTGTTTCAATTTATAATTTTGAAATTGCTTCCAGGTAGAGGTATTCCCGGCACGCTACAGCTTTAAGAATCACAATGCGATTTTTCGCGTGTGTACTTCGATTTACACATTACATATTTCAAAGCTGTATGTGGAATACAGAGTGGACCACTGTGTATGTGGACCACTCTGTATAGATTCTATTAAATTTAGCTGCTTATGTGTATTTTATCGATTGTTGTGTTCATTTCACAAAACCTAACGATATGGAAATTCGATGTTTTCTAGTACTGCTCGCTGGTGATAAAAATGAGATATTTGTTTTTGCAACTAGATTAGTTTTATGCAAAATGAAGACATAAGTAAATGTATAATTCATGGAAAATTATCACAAAAAGTTCACTTTAGAAGAACACGATCATTTCAGGTTTTCATGAAATTAGAAGCGTTGATACTACTCATGAAATTATGTCACCACACTAAATTTTAGTTTCATATATCCTACATAACCTAACAAATGAAGATCAAAGTAATAAAAATTCTTCATTGTTTAGTTTGACAATAAATCTTAAAATTGCAATAACTCTGCCCCGAATTGCTCTAGAAAGCTTAAAGTTAGTTATACAAGAAGAGGAACGACCTTTCAAACGATAAGTAATGCGTGTATACCATGGACAATATATGACGATAAGGTTATCTAACTTCATATGTGGCCTTGAATATTTCAAAATACAATTCTTCGAATTTTTACAAATGTATTTGTGTCTCAACTTGTATAACACGTGAGAAAACTAATCTGGTATGGCCTTGGGATCAGGAGATAGGAAATTATATTAGTTTGCTATGTGACCAATAAAGTCCCATGTAGCATATAGAGAATGGACCTTATAGAGGTTACATTCAAGTAAGTTAATAAATAAGGAAGAAAAAATCAACGTTGGTAGCTTTATAGCATTGCAAGTGGGAGGGGTGTTCTTTTACTGGAACAAGTGATGTTAACGTCACAATGTTGTCAACTCGCAGTAAATTTATATAGCACATATCACACTTTGTATGTAATACTTTATTGTTATGAAATAAGGGCGGGTGTGGGAGAGGAAGAATTTAAACATGCACAACATATAAATCCAGTAGAGGATGCAAAAATGTGGCGCTAAGGGTATCGCAATTGCAGGGGAAAATACATGTTTTATAGAATTGTTTCAAACATTTATCTCAGAAAAACGTTTGATTTGTTTCCGGACAAATTTAATTTTTCTAGATACATTCTTTTGATCCGCTGGTGTCATATTCCGTGAAAAAATGTAGCAATATGGGAACAAATATGATAAATTTATACTTTAAAAATTTACTTAGCGCGAAAATATCGAAAATGTCTCTGGTTCATTCTACCTGCCATCCGCTCACAAAATTTCTGGATCAGTCATTATATGAACAACTGGAATATCAAGGTTTTCACTGTGCATCTTTTTTTTACACTGATTTGCCAAAAGGTAACGGATACCTACCCAATAACGTGTGGGGTCGCTTCCAGTACGGCCAAGAGCCGCAACTCGACGTGGCAGGGGCACGAAAAGTTGCTGGTAGTCTGCTGGAGGGATGTTGAACCATCCCCAGTAGCGCACATACGTGTTTTCAACGTTGATTGTATGTTCATTTCGTTTCTTAACCGTTATCGCTTGAAAAAGAAATACGCTTATTCTTTAAACCATATTTCAACAAAAATGTCATTGCGTTGATAAGACATTAATACAACGTGTATTTAATCTGTTATGTTAAAGTATGGTATAGGTTTTGTATACTAATGTTGTGTCAAAAATATAATATAATTAAAAACTAATTTAATGACACAAACTAATTTTTATGTTCTTATGTTCACGTTGAAATCAGATTGAATTTTAAATTATATTTCAAAGAAGATAGAGTTTCGTTGATAGGTCGTTTATGTGACGTGTTTTCAATTTTCTTTTATATTACGTTATATACATTTCGTTTCACATGTGCATTTTAATTTAATTGCTTAAACATTATAATTAAAAGCAAATACAATGAAATCAATTATATTTTTCGTGTTCTCATTTGCATGTTGAAAACAGAAATTATTTTAAACTATATTTCAACGAATATTTAATATCGGTAATAGGGCATTAATGTGAAGTGTTTTCAATTATGACATAGATTTCGTTTTATATACTTTTTACCCTTATTGAGAAATTCAAATTAAATAGTGCAGCGATGGTCAAAGCGTTAAAGAAAAATGTGCATAAGGAAGACGAAAGGAAAGTACCTGCATTATTTATTTCTTTTTCTTACGTGATGGTAAAACGTGCGTATACATGACGTAGTAACATCATTCAAGACTGCCTATTAATAGATGCAGTAAACCAATAGTGGACTCTCAAGGTAGATCCATGGATGACGGGATACTGGGATGAGCTGCCAACAAGGAGTACGGAACGTACCTGGTTCGTGCTCCACAGCAGCAGTTGGATAATTTACTGTTGGAAAATTAACATTGTATATCATGATGAAAGCAACGGATAAAATAAAACTATATGTGTGTATATCAATAGACAACATTAATGCTCTGTTTTGGCTAACCGAACCATTGTTTTGTTTTGGTTCGTTCTCAATAATTATTCAACGTTGAATAAGCTGTTGAACATTTACAAAGTTAAGAGAACGTTTCGTTACTAACGTTTAATTCACGTATTTTCAACATTTGTGTGCTACTGGGGATGGAGTATCGATTACCATTCGTTGACAATTCAGTGGTCGTTGTAGGTTGGGGATCCTGGGCACTGTTAAGTGAAAGTTGAAACGTAAAAACGCAATACATTTGCAGCATACTTAAGTGCACTGTTTTAAACAAAAAGCTAAAGTTAGCGCTGTGTGGCTATTTTGTGATTTTAATTGCTTTTACTTTTCTTTAGTCTTCTTTATGTTTGTTTGATGATATTGATAGTTACCAATCTTTCTCAAGTAAAAATGGTTTGCCGTGAGATGTAATCGGTATTAAAGATGCTTAAATCAGTGTTTTGTGTAATTGTATGGAACAAATAAAACGGCAGTATTATGTATGAGATGTTTAATGTTGAGCAGGGTGTTTGAAGTCAAGTGAGTTTCGTACTTACTCCATAAGAATATTTCAAATATATTATGCAGGTTATTTCATGCTACAATTCTTTAGTTTTAACATTCGAACTCAGTAACATTTACTCGGCCAAGTAACTGTAAGATTTCGGCTTTGATGCACCATGAAGATAAAATTATTTTGACCTGTCTTCTGAGACACGTTCCTAGGATGTCCTGTATTGATTCCTGCTGTCAAATCACGAACTGTTACTTGTCTGTTTGCCCGGGCGAGTCTGTCTAGAGGTCGCTGATTACAGTAATTAAGCACCCGTGGGGGCCAGTGTGTTGTTCCTCATGGTTCGTAATGCCTCTAACGCGGTACCTGGACACTGTTTAGCAACTAAAGTCCAATGTGCGGAGTACTTTAGAAATCGCTTGCCCCATTCGTCTAGCACTGACTATCATCCCGCACTCAAACGCCGATAGTTCCAAGTCGGTTGACATTAACACGGTACACGGCGTTTCACTGCACTCATAGAAGTTTACTGAATGTTCTGCATATGCTTCCCGCCGTTCGACCGGTTTGCCGCGATATTACCACGCCATAAACTAGTTTTCTCCTGATATCCCGTGACTTTTGGCCCTTTAGTGCATGTTCGTGCATCATTCTATAACAAATCATTATTTGCTTAAATGTTGTATAAGCATTTTAGAAAAAAAATCGTACGTGGGTTCCTACACATTTGAAACCAATAAATCCCTATTTCTACATAGGTGACTATGTTTCTGACATGGCGAGTGGTGTTTGTTACTCCCGTAGACATATGTGGGAATCTGAATATTATAAAAAAAACAAGAGCGAGAGAAATACAACAAAAACCGGAGTGCAGTTTCCAAGATTAGGAAACATCCTCTCTCATAATGAACCCCTTTCTAAAAATTTGGCTGAAATCTGAGTAAGAAAGTATATAAAATTGGATGTTTAAACCATTTTTGAGGTTGAAGTTAAGGAGTTGAATACGAGGAAGCAATATTTTTTTTTAAATGTTAGACATACCAACAGTATCTTCATGCAGAAAAACGATCATAGTTTAAATCACACTCCGTATTTTCCACCGGGATTCAAAAATACGGCCTCAAATATGTCGTATGTATCCTCATGAAAATGTCTGAAATTTGGTGTCAAGGTGTTATTTTCTTATTTGGTACCTGTTTGAAAGAAATGTGTTGCACACATTCTATACTTTGGCCCGCGAATGGTTACTTAGTCGAGTAAATGTCACGTGAGTTCTAATGTTTCAACTAACATATTGTAGCATGAAAGAACCTTCCAAATATCTCTGACAAATCCCTGTGAAGTATATACGAAACTCATTCAATCTTACAAGCTACCACATACTAACTCATCAAGCAAAGCATGGAATGAAATTACTTGTTTGTTTTGCAAACCAACATTATCATTGCTCGATTCAACTTTATTATATATGTGAACACTATTTGCTTGTTTACAGTTTCGTCGAAATAAGATCTCATCCGATTTCAAACTTAGGAAGTATTTGCTCAACATCAAAAGTCTCATACAGAATTTTGTAGTTTTACCTGTTCCATAGCATTACAAAACGATGATTTAAGTATCATTACTACCGAATAAATACCACGGTAAGCCATATTTACTTGAGCAAGTTTACATAACAATCAACATCATAAAACACATAAAAGCAACTAAAGGAAAGTAAAAGTAATGAAATCACAAAATAGCCACAAAGCGATAACATTAGCTTTTTGTTTAAAACAGTGAAATTAAGTATGTTGCAAAAGTATTACGTTCTTACGTTTCAACTTTCACACAACATTCTAACTTCCCCTCTCTAAAAAAAACAATATTGGTCTTACTTGATTTCCACTGATATCTACTGCAAACTACAAAATCAGCAGTTAAATCTTATGTGACCTACATCGCCACATATGATGCATGCTCTTGATAACATTCCGATTATCCATAACAGAATATCTTAGTCTTCTTGCTGACAATATGCGAAATATACATTAAAATGTTGATCTAGAATAATATTAACAACACATCACTTTTACCATCAAATTGAGAATTGACGTTAATACTGAAATTATATTATACGATAAACATCTTCATCATTTTCAAGTTCCAATTATTATCACTTATATCACAACAAAAGTACATTTCAGGTGTAACTATACTATTCATAGTCAATTCCAAAAATTATGTCGTATTACATAACTGTTATACCATAAAATTGTCACAATATTTGTAAATATGCCAACATCATATTCCCAAGACATGTCAAAGGTTTTATGACGAGACAGGAAAATCTATAACAGCTCTGTGTTACCACAATCAAATATGACCTTCACAGTCGAACTATCTTCTGGGCTGTCTTACTCTATTGGATCTTCTTAATGTAACGTTTGCCGTCACAGACTCCGAACTTTTTTTAATTTCCACCAGTTATTATCTTCCTTCCTATGTTCGTTCTGCCTCGCTGGTAAACTTTCCTACTTGATCAACATGTACCACCCTTGTTCTTCTATCTATGCTCACTTCCCATAGATTAGATCCGGCTGACCTCAACACTTGTGCCTTTATATATCTCGGAAAATGTTTAGGCAAGTTTCGTACGAGCCTACTGGAATATTTAGCCTCTGTTTCTTACTTTCGTGCATTATCCTTTTCTGGTATTTTATTATTTACTTGATCGCGTAGCTTGTTAAAATCTGTTTTTGGTTCGTACTTGTAAACCAGCTGCGCTGGCGCTTTTCCTTGTGATACATCCGTGCCAGCAAATCTGATATCCTTTTGAATTTGCTTGTTTTTTTCCTTCCAATCAATTGAATTGTATGGAACCATCTGTCTTTTCATTAAGAATTTTATTTCTTGAACTACACATACTGTCAAGCTGTTACTTTGTGGATGATACGGTGGACAATTCATCGCCTGTACACCATGTTTTTAACACCAAGGTATGCATTCTGCTGATGCAAAGAGTGGACCGTTATGAGATAAAATGACTCGAGGATAGCCGATGTAATTAAATATATTTTGCTATTTTCTAAGGGTCTCAATATCCGTAGTTCCATGTGCTCAATTCACAGCAAAAAATGCAATTTTTATTTTCCAGTACTTTGGCCAGTAGAATATACTTCATGAAAATTAAAATCGCCTTTCAAGTAGCGTAGTAAAATGAATCTACATATACCTATACAGAATGTCCATGAAATATTGGTGCATAATTCGGGAGATGATTATATACATCAAAACAAGGTAAAACGTTCCTTTGAAACAATTCAAATGCGTAGTTTCTGAGATACAGGTGCTCAAATAACAAAAGCACCGTGGAATCGGCCACACTGTGTTACGGTACGAAAGTATGTGTGGTGGTCAGTTCAACGCTTGACCTCTAGTTTCGCATGGTACCCAGCAGTACCAAGGACACTCTGGTATCCAATTTGATAGGAGGCTGAGTGTACCTCAGGACGGCAGGGACACGAACACTATTAGAAATGTTTCCAGCGTTCTAACCTGTACTTGAACCCGAGCCGCTCGATACCTGACAGCTAACGCCTCAAAAAGTTTGAATCCGAAAGTGAGAATAATCACCAAATTATAGCGGCTTTAATAATATGAAATGCATAGGTGTAAATGAGAGAGCAGATTTTAAAATGCGTTTTGCGAGAAAACACATTCCATGCACTTACCCCCTTCTTTTTCTGTACTCTTCATCTGAGACATTTAAGCCCAAAGTAAGGCATTTTTCGGCAAAGCATTATGTAGAAAAAGAGAGTTGTAGTTCAATGCAATGTTTTTTTATGCAGATAGTCTGTGCGTAGTTTTACACTATATAAAAGTTGCAACCTTATATTGAAATGCTTCACTGAATAATTTACTTCCTTTTGTGAAGGTAACACATTTGCATAATATGACAGAAAAATCCGATTCCACTGAAAAATGCACTTTGAAAGAAATTTGAGATTTTTACCGTGACTTGGGCACATACAAAGCGTGCTTAGTTTCATATTTTTTCATGACGACCTATCTGAGATATTTCAGCACGAATTTGCCATTTTTAGGCAAACGATCATGTTTTAACCCCCATAGAAGAAAAGAAATGTGATTTAAGACCATTACAATTATTTTGCATGCAGCCACTCTGTTGGTAGGTAAATTAAAATACCGCTTTATATTCAACTCCCTCATCTTCAATAAAATAGTTTAAACATCCAATTAAAATAGAATACAATTTGTTACTAATTTTTCAATCTATTTTTTGAATAAAGGAATTCATTTTGAGAAACGATGGAGAATACACTTCAGGAACTGCATGGAGGTTCTTGTTTCAGCGATTTAGCTCTCTTTTTGGTTTTGACGGTAGTCCGGTTTTTGTACAGGTCTACGGGAGCGAAAATCTCCGTCCGCCATGTTTGAAACATGGTCGCCCCGGGAAAAATTAAGACATAACATTCATTTTTGTAAAGTGGTTCTGACATTCTCAGACGTGTAGGAATTTATAAAAATAAGGTTTTTCTAAAAGAGTGATGAAACCCGTGTTGGATAATTTGACGTTGAATGAGTCACCTGCAACTCAGCAACATTTAAATATAACTAGTTTGTTCTTATTCGAAAGTGTTTAAAGCACAACACAATTTTGTCTTCGCTGTTTCCAGTAACAGCTTATAAAACTTCTTGTTACTCTAAAATAATTATTTCCTGATGGTTTTGCTG
>JAGDQP010023650.1:0-28903 GCA_022664845.1 Lepisma saccharinum | reverse complement strand
TAGGAATTTTCATCAATGAAAACTTATCCTGGGACGAACACCTATCAGAACTTAGCAAAAAACTTAACCGTGTTCTGTATGCAATCAAGGTACTTAAGAATGTACTAAAGAGTCAACCTTGCGAACTATTTATTTTAGCTTATTTCAGTCACATCTTACATACGGGATAATATTTTGGGGTAATGCTTACAAAATTCAAAATATTTTCAAAATACAAAAGCAGGTCGTGAGAATCATGGCACATGCTAAGCCAAAAGAACACTGTAAGCCTATCTTTCAAAGATTCAATATACTTCCGTTACCTTGCCTGTATATTCTTCATTTACTCGTATTTGTTAAAAAGCACCTGGAAGGTATACTTGATTGTGTAGGAGACCAACACAATTATTGTACCAGAAATAATCAGAATTTTTCTATAGTGGAACATCGGACTACCCTGTATGAAAAGGGGACCAAATACAGTGGTATTTTTCTATATAATAAACTTCCCAATCACATAAAGAATCAAAATTCAGATAGTTTATTCAAAAAAGAATTTCATCGATTTTTGATATCTAACTGCTTCTATACACTCAAAGAATACATGGACTTTTAAAGATCTTTGTGAATACTACATTAAAAATGTAGGTACCGGAGGGTTGCACTATGTAACATGACAGTAAGGTAACACAGATATGGATTGCGTAATGAATATCAGTTATGTTATGAATTATATCCAGATCGACGTGTCCACTCACAATTTACTGTGCACGATAATTAGTTGCGAATAAATGTAAATAACAGATAAACAGGACTTTTCAGTGTAAAACATTTTATATAATGTTGTAACTTATGTCTTGTATTTTAGTTTCCTGCCTGTTTTCTAATTTTTGAGTTTTTCTATAGAGTTTTATGTTCATTCTTAAGTAGTATGTATATTTTTATAATATGATAAAATGTATATAATTTTCATGTAATAACTTTGTAATTGACTTGTTCTATACCATAATACATGTTTGTATGCTACATGGTCAACGGAACGCAATAAATCAATATCAGTATCATAGCCACATGAATCAATTATTTTACAATACTACTCTTGACTGATTAAAAGAACGAATTCATAAGTATGGTTTACAGCTGCACGTCCGTACATTAAAGCAAAAAGAGAAGAATGAAGTGTGTTCTCAGTAAGCGCTACTTTGAAATAGCGTATTGCGAATCTTATGAACTGAAATAAGCACATTGGTATTTCAAATAAGTCGTATCATCAGATTAAAATGTTATTCCAACAATCCTAGCGACCATCAATCCAAATTTGACGCTCGCTCCCACAAACTTGATTTTTATAAAAACAATACTGTTTTTATCGAATATTTACGTGATCGGTTGTGCAGAATTCCCTGTGCATAAACTAAGAACTTCCTAAGGAAAACTTTATACAACATTTAGACTTTAACAACAAGTGCTGGGAAGCCTTATACAATCGCTATGTCGTCTGTCGACAAATTTCAAATCAGGAACTACCAGGGCTACGAATATGGTTGAGGTGTCCCGCGACTGAGCTCCGATTTGCTTGTTCCCATATACGTAGAAATATGTTTTGTCTCCATCTTTACTAAGGTACCGATCGCTTACTATTGCAAAAGTCTTTTCATTTTTTAAAAACGTAATAAGTAAATGATGTAAGAAAAGATCTTTATTATAATTTAGACAGTTTGGCTTGTTGACGTATGCTTTACAACGGGATCAGTCTATCAGAGCCTGATATCATAAGTATCAACAGAAGTAAAAGACTATCAGCAGGGAGAAGGCGTGGGGATGAACATTCGCAGAAGAAAATACATGTCTGTATTTATCCGTCTCAGAATCAGTTTCCAACACTTTTATATTATTATTGAAAGACAACAGAAATTAGTTTGGCATTGATAACTTGACTACTTATCTTATAGTCATATTTTTAAACTACAATATAACATGTCAAAAAATCATCAAAATGAAACTAATTATCACAAGACTTCTTCTAGTATGAAACAACATCAACAAACGCATTAAATTAATATTATCGACATTCATGAAATAAAGGTTATAGTCCCGAGAGGTACAGATGCTTATCAGAATAATGGAAACACCTGAACGAAAGTGCAACTTACCAGATTAGTATGGTGTCGGGCCACCTTTCGCCTTCAGAACAGCCTTGATGCGACGTGGGATGGAGGCATAGAGGTCGTGAATGGTAGCAAGTGGAATATTACACCATTCCTCGTGCAGGGCATCGGCCAGTTCTGTGAGAGAGGATGGAGGTGGAAATCGTCGCCGGAGTCGTGTTTCCAAGATGGACCACAGATGTTCAATTATGTTGAGATCTGGGGATTGGGCGGGCCAGGGGAGGTGTTGAACTTCATCCCGATGTTCCTCAAACCACGCTGCAACAACTCCAGCTGTGTGAATGGGTGCATTATCATCCTGGAATATGGCGTCATTGTCCGGGAACAACATCCGGACCATAGGATGCAAGTGGTCTCCTAAAATTGCGACATAATCGTTGGCAGTGATGCGTCCGCGAAGTGTGACCACAGGACCCAATGAAAACCATGATATTGCGGCCCACAGCATCACCGTGCCGCCGCCATGTTTCACAGTTGGGCGGAGACACTGCAGATCATACGCTTCTTTGGGCGTTCTCCACTCATAAACACGGCCCGTGGTTTGGAATAGGGTGAATGGTGACTCATCCGACCATACCACACGTTTCCAGTCGTCAACGGTCCAAGTTGCATGGTCGCGGCACCATTTGCGGCGTGCTAAAGCGTTCTGGTCCCTGATGAGAGGTTTGGCCCGTGCAACACGACCCCGTAAGTTCATGTCATGTAATTCGCGGCGGACTGTGATTGTCGAAACAGGTTGGGGGAGGTGCTGATTGAGTTCCTCCGTCACTTGCGCCGCAGTGGCACGACGGTTCCGCGTGACAATGCGCTTTAATACCCGGCGTGCCCTGTCACTGATGCTTTTCTTCCGCCCACTGTTCCGCTTCCCCGATGTGGTTTTCCCGTGTGTTGTGTAGGCCGTCATCACCTTCGACACTGTCCCTGGCGACACACCTAACACACTAGCCACTGCCGTCACACTCACTCCACATAACCGCGCACCAACAATTTGCCCTCTTTGAAACTCTCAGAGGTCTCCCATTTTACACTACCTCCGTCTGCTGCAGCCACTGCACACTCCTGTTCCACGACGCCTGACGTAGTATGGAGACCGACCTAACACACCACCACCAGCAGTCCGGCGCTGCGGTCGCCACGACACCACTGCCAACCCATACATCTGACGTGTTGCCAACTACAGGTGTTTCCATTATTCTGATAAGCATCTGTAAGTCTCGGTCTTGGTCTCGTCTCGAGTAAGTTTCGATGCATGGAATTTCGGTCTCGTCTCGATTCCTGAACCTTAGTCTCGGTCGTGGTCTCGAATTCGAGACCGAGATGAGACCAAGACCAGTCTCGGTCTCGTTGTCATGCCTATAACAAGCACGTGAGAGTTAAAAGTTACGTTTGAATCTCATTCTTTACAGTGACACGCGTCAAATATTCATCGCTTCTTGCGGATTCTTTATATTGTAGAGTGGAAAAGAATTAGGAGTCTATATTCTAGTATCAAAAGGTTCTCATGAAACAAAGATAAAAAGTTGCTTTGAAAAAAATATAAAAATGAGCGTAGTTTCGGAGATAGAAGCGTCAGAAGTGAGAACAGCATCGTCATAACGTTATATCTCGACAAATAATGACGTAAACCATATCTTTTAAGTAAATCATTCTCGAAGTTTTACCCACAACATCTATCAAAAGTTTATGATTGACAAATGCACATAGTGAATTTCTGAGTGTGCCTATTGTGTATACGTATTAGGTAGAGTCCGAAGTCACGTATGTACATAAAAATGAAAATATTAGGCGACCAAGAGTGTCATGCCCCCCCCCCCCCCATAAAAAAAAAACCACGCCGCCTATGTGCCTCAAGGAAGTATACCACAACACTAGTTTATAAATGCTATACTACTGATCCAACTGTTTTTGAGTCATGTCCAACTTTTAGTTTCTTGCGAAGTGATTATCACATATTGATCTTTTTATCAACTTCATTTGTCGAAGGGAACATATACAGCACAGCAAGGGGTCTCTTCCTACGATTTTGCAGTTAGTCCAGAAAAAGACCGGTTCACCCCATTCCACACACTACCAGCGCTGCAGGGAAGATTTTATGGTTTTCCCTCACACAACAAAATTTTAAGAAAACGTTTCCTAAAGAGAACTTTACTATTGGCTACGTAGTTTGGAAAAAGCTCAGACGGGCGCGCGTCGATCGAAGTATTTATAAACATCTGGTGGCCAAAAATAGAACTACAACATGTTCAGAATAAGCGCTTCTCCACCCTGCCTTTAGATCAATCTTAAGAAGAATCCGAGGATTGCTAACATGCCGACTGTCATACAGATTGGTTGGACAAGTTCCCTTTCATAGTTCGTATTTACAGTCAAAAACATTTCTAACGCTGATGGAACTAAACATTTTTTCGTGAACTTCCGGATCAACAATATGCTTAATGGGAGAAACGTACTCGGGTGGAAAAATGGCAACAGAGCTGCGCAAGACATCGAAGAGAAAATGGAAGAGAGAAAGTCATATGAAGTGAAAAATTACACAAATACCCATTCCTCAGTTTTGAAGCATTTCTGCTTCTCTCTAAAAACCTCCAGAATTCCAATTAATTTACAAACATACTTAAGATATAATATGTGCTAAACGAAAGTGCAAAAAATATAAAATAATATTGCTAAGTTGTTCCCTGTACATAAAGTAAAATTTATACGGAGGAGGGTAAAGTTAATAAGGTTTTAGTTATATTCATACAGTATAATTGTTTGATGCATCCGTGTATATTCTTTTGGTTCCATATGGTATTGCTCACAAATTTACGTAAGAAAATATTGAAACTTCTGTAAGACGGACACCTCTCTATAGCGGACAATTTTTTATTCCCCGTGGCTGTCCGCTTTAGAGAGGTTTTACTGTAGATAGGGTAAAAGCAGTACAAATGGACTCGAAGAACAGGACATATTTAAGAAACCATCGAAACCATATTTATCCAGCAAGATTAATAAAATGATGATGCATACCAACATAATCTCACTCACAGGTATTGAAATAGTTTGCCCACTTTTTGTGCATTGGAGTATCAATGAATGTTTTGTCTTGCTTCTGTACTACTACGTACTTTTACAAACTGATCAAACAGTTTAACATTATCAAGTTAATTTCCCTTGTGTTTACATAACTCACAGTTTCTTCAACTTGGTTCCGAATCCAGAGTCAACCATTTAAAACATGCAAAATTTTCCATTGGCTTCACCCACTTTTTGAGGTACTCAAAGCGGGAAGCATGAACTTGACTGATTTCTTCAGAAAATTTATCACACACATTCTGGAGTCCATTTTCCTTTAACTCATTCAGAACGTTCTTGACATTGCGAGAGAGAAACTTGTGCTCTAGCCTACCTTGTAACACATTAATTACACCCTCAAGATGTAGCTTAACTTCAATGATCGAATTGTCCTCTCTTTCAATTTGTTGAATTTTCTCTTGAAACAGACTCAGTGACTCACAAAATAACAAGTAAACACTTAAAAAAAAAATCTTTAAGATTGCAGGTGGTCCATTGAAAGAAAATAGGATTTTAGTGCTGGGTACATTTCAAGCACCCGCTCAATGGCAGGAAAACCACCGTGTCTTGGAGTGACTTAATAATAATGTCTTGCAATTAATATTTACAAACTCACAGAACTCTTTAAGTGTTTCATTTCGAACTGTGTAAACAGAAAAATAGTTAAATAGTTGAAAACTTTTAGAATAATACTTTCAATGTCACTTCGCAATAAATCGACACCATTTGAATGTTGTTGTGTAAAATATGGACTGGACCCCAACACCTATCAAATTTGAAAGAAAACTTTGTTACCTTCACTTCTTCGTATTCCACCAAAATTTGTATTGCAATTCCCCCCCTTCAAATGCTACACAATTACTTTCAATTTCCTTCTGAGACAACACATCTTTAATGTGGAAATTGTTTCGGCTATTTCGTTTGTTACATTTCTAAAATCAATGAGTTTCGTGTGCAATCCACCTTGTTTGAAATTGAAATATTGAATAACTACAGGAAATATTTTTATGTTTCCTTGATTACTCCGCTCTGTTTCTTTCACACAACTCTCTACAGAATGAGGACCAATCACACTGTTAATAATGGCCTCGCACTTTCGCGTACACAATTTTTTTTTTCGCTACTTCTAATCGGAATTTTTTTTTGCTGGTAATTTAAAAAAATAATCCATTGTATTATAACTATTGCGATGTACTCTCGTATGGTAGGCTAACGTTCCTTCTTCAGCACGTCTTTTGTCGGTCAATTGGGAATTTATTTTAGAGAATTGGTCAGTTATTTTGGACGACGATGATGCACTCTGGATACTACATTTATGCTTCGTTGTAGAAATGTGATTTTCCAGATCCAGAGCACCTCGGTTAGCAACAGATACGTACGTCCCGGTCTTGCACACTCAACATTCCGCTTCTTCATCTGTACGTCCTTTCTTGAAGCACTTGTACTTTCTCTCTAGTTCTGCAGTAAATTTTAACTTAATTGTCCTGATTATTTACTATAAATGGAAACAATGCATTACAGCTTTGTGTACAATCTAAAAGAATTCAGTTCTGACGTGTGCACTACAACTGAACCTTCTTGCTCATACGGGACTCAACTATCTTGTGACGCATTCAATATAGCCAGTTACAGTTCAAAAACACACCTGGGTATAAATGAAAACACCAGAAGCGATGTTGAAGTATAAAGGTTACTTTACATGTGCCCGTGCGTTACGTGTTTCGCTTGCGATTGGCAGAGTACCCAATATAAAACTCAGTTCAGATATGTGCTAAGATTATATGAAGATCACTTGTATCTAAAAATACGGACATTTGACAGATTTTCAGAAATAAATACGGACGTCAGAACAAGGATTATAAATACGGACTTGTCCGGCCAAATACGGACGTCTGGTAACCCTACCTATAGATGTTCAAGATCACATGGACGGATCCCGAGAAAGGGGGAGGACTATTTTCAACAAAGCAACTATTCTAGGACTTTGAAAATGTTTGAGGTGTCATTATAAGGTCACTTATAATTGAGACGCCAAAATTTACTGTGCCCAGAGTGCCTTGAAACCTAAATCCGGGTCTGTCCCTGGTACGGACTTTTAGAACCACTCTGTTTATAAAGTAATTTAACTTTCTCGGTATAGGTTGCTTCGTCATCTTCGAATATGTATGTAGTAAATTACTTACGTTCGTTACTATGAAAACTGTAAATGGTTTAATATTTAAATAAGGTTAAAGCCTTAAGTGCAGTTACATGTAAGCCACATACATCCTTATGTGGATTTTGGGAGGAATCGGTTCAACCGTTTCTTTGTCATATTCGAATATTCTTTTAATGATTGAGCACCATTACCATGGGAACAGCCAACGCTTTAACATTCAATACCCTTAAAGTCTTAAGAGCGTTCTCCTCGTTATGTCAAGTTTGGCTAGAATTGGACCAATTATTTCTACGCAATTCTTGAATATGTTAAATAATTGAGTCTCGTTTCCGTGGAAATTGTAAACATTATAACATTTCAATGTGGCTAAAACGTTGAAAATATGTCCCTACAACAGTATGTGAAAATTGAAATTATCGTTCCTACGCAATGGTCGAATATGCATGTGCAATAAGTCAGTCTCATTACTATGAAAAATATAAATATTTTAACATTAGAATATGATTAAATCCTTGAGGATACTTTTCTACATGAATATTAATTTTATTACGTAATGCTAATGTATGCATTTAATAAATGAGTCGCATGGTTTAAAATTTTAATGTGGTTTAAGTTTCAGAGTTGAGACTTATTTGAAGAAAATTGATGTAACCGATCTCACATAAGAGTCGAATATAATCGTTAATATTTTCGTCTCGTTATGATGGAAACAATCATAAGCAGAAAGTTCCGGTGCGGCTAAAACATGGAGGGTTCACCACTCTATCGGAATACGAATTTTGAAGGGAATAGGTCCAGCCGTTCTTACATAATCCGTGAATATGTTCTTCTTGCCACGGATACTATACTCAGAATATATTTCTATTTATAAGGTTGTAAAATCGTTAATCTCGTATCTATTTATCAGATTAAAAACCCAGTCCCGTGGTTCAGGCGATAACGTCGCGCACTTCGGATCGGCAATGGATAGACACGTGGTTTCGAACTCTGCGCCCGACTATTCTTACTTAGGTTTTCCAGGATTTTCCTCAGTTTCACCTAACGAACGCCGGGATGACACCTTAAATAATGCCCTGATCAATACCTTTCCCTTCCTCTACCTACTTCACCTCGACCTGAGCCAAAGATGCCAAAAGGCCATAAACAAATTCAAAAAATAAAAGTCAGATTGAAAATTACGGAGGTGGATAGATTTATTTAGCTCTGAACTGTGCTGATTACAATTATATATGTGTGCTATCGCGAAAATGTGACAACTTTGTTTCTTCAAACGCATCGAATACTGTTTTAAATAAATGTCAATGATACACATGTAATACAACCACTTAAAGACTATCTACGTTACTAGTGACATCTTTTACTAAATGGATAAACTACATGCCAATATAAACATCATTACTAATTCATCTATTTTACTGCCATCTTTTAATCAATGTATAAACTACATGATTTGTGACATTTTTTTCACTTCAAATTTGAATATATTGCAATAAGCACGTGGTTTATAAATTGTTTTACCCCTAAACATAAAATAGAAGTAGATAGTCATTCTCGATCTTTGAAAAGTAACAAATGGCTCATGATTAATTTATCATAAAGCTGATAAACCGATATCATAAATCCTCTTCTTTTGCGAACATAATGTTCCAAAAACAAAGTGTGCTATACGCGTGGAGAGTTAACGTAAAACATTAAACAAACAGCAGCGTTTATGTACAATTTATTAGGTATTAACCTTCCAGAAGTTTGAATTAACTCCCTCAACTTTCAACCTGAAACATAAAGGGGTTTTGAGGAGCCACTAGTTAGGAAGTGCCTGCTTGATCTTGTGCAGGTATGGCCTTCAAGAGGCCCGCGTGTCGTATGCAGCCCGTAGTATAATGTTCTGCGGCCCAATGAAAACTATTAAATTGTAATATGTAATCAAATTTACTTTAGAAGCTAATATTTACAATCAAGTACTCCATATTATTCTAGCCATTTTGACATCACAATATAGCGGAATACTGACCTCATAAATGGCGCTGTTAGGTGCGTGAATCGGTAGCCACGTAATCAGGAGAACATTAAAGCAGCAACGGGCAAAGACAGTGAGTGTGAACGAGCAGACAGGAACAGCGTATCTTGTTGGTGAAATGCAGACCGATAAAGAGAGCATCACACACTGTTTACGTTTTGAGTTCGATAAAGGTAAGAATGCAGCCGCAGCCTGCCACAACATTCGCCAAGTGCATGCTCAAGATGCAGTTGACGTTAGCACATGTCGTCGGTGGTGTCGAAAATTCAGGAACGGAAACAGAAATTCAACGACAGTCTGGACATCCATCAATGTTTTCCGAAGAGTATCTCGACCAAACCATACGAAACAACCCGAATCTAATGGTAGATAAATTAGCGGAAACGTTCCAGGAACACAGAAAAACAGATAAAGATGCCTAGAATCCCGGTGCTTCATCACAAAGTTCGAACGTTAGGTTGCACATCAACTGACAGAAACTCAACGGGAGCTGTGCGTCGCTACCTGTGTTTCCATGCTGTCCCGGTAATAATAATAAAATAAAAAAAAACCGGCTGTTGACACGCATTGTCACGGTGAAGAGAAGCGGGTTTTGTGCGAAGCGTAAAGCGTCAAATGATTATGTGCCGTGTTCCTAACAACCTCCATCGATGTCCAAACTACAGCTTCATCCCAAGAAGGTGATATTAAGTGTTCGGTGGGACGTCAAAATCATAATTCACTAGGAAATCCTGAAACCTAAGCAAACCATCAACGTTACCATCTACTATCGACAGGTAGACAGACTGCGAACCGCATTGCGATTGAAGAGCCCAAGCATCGTCAATCGCGAAGGAGTCATCATCCACCATGATAACACCAGGCCACATGCTGCTGTCATGATTTGTAAAAAATTGATAGACTTTGGTGAGGAGCCTACCAATCCCATTATTCTCCTGACTTAGCCCCCACAGACCATCTGTTTCGCGCTTTGCAGAAATCTTTCTCTCAGAAAATCTTTGATGGTGTTGAGGCTGGGAAAACTACCGTACAATAGTTCTCATACTCCAAACGTCAAGAACCTTTATGGCATTGGGATTCATCTCCTACCAGAAAGATTGGAAGAGGTCATTGGTTGCGATGGCAATTATACACAGTCCTGGGTGAGTTCCGTTTCGTGTTATTTGCACTTATATATGAACACACAAAATGGGTAGAACTTTGCACCTACACACTTATTTCCATGAAAATGCCGAGTTTATTTTTATTTAAGTTCTGGCTAAGCGTGTGCGGCTCATGACACCACCACTTATCATTATATTGGCTCTTGTATACAAGAAGTTGGCCACCCCGGATCTAGTGGATAGTACATTGGATTGCTGGTAGTGAGGCCCGGGTTCGATTCTCGTGGGGGATATTTCTTCTTTCTATTTTTAAATAATTTCTCCTTTTTTAACATTCTACAAAATTTACAGAAATAGATTGGAAAACAGTTTTTTTTTTTCGTTTTGCATTTTTCATGATTTTACAAAATTCACGGACACAGCTAATACAAGTCAGGTTAGATTCTTTTTTCATTATACACGTTATCCAAGTTTTAGGGACTTCACGGAAATAGAAGCTCGTTGGTATTCCGCGCTCACCATTTTGGCTGGCTTGAATTAGTATTAGTTGAATTTGAAATAGTATTAAATAGAAGTAGTAGTCGTAGCGGAAAAAACTGTTGGTAGCCGTAGAAGTAGTGCGTAGTAGTAATAGAAATAGTAAAGCCTAGGTCACGTTAAAAAGTGAAATTTACATAGGCCGTGACGGTTCAATCTTTTAACAACAGGCAATAATGGACGACAGTTGTATTTCAATTTCAGTTAGGGTACCTAAACTGATTCTGTTGGAGCCAATTCGACATTATAATACAATTTCAAATTTGTAGTCTCTTCCAGAAGGAGTAATAAATAAGTTATTGATATTGTAAAGATTTATATAGATCACTCTGTATTATAGCTACCAGCAGCATTTAATGCCAGCGATGGCAAACCAAATGTGAACTCCCTGCTTACTGTTGCTACCACCAGCCAATGGCAATAGCAACTGATAGGTTGCTATCTTTTGCGACCTAGGCATACGTAGTATATTTATGATTTTCATTAGTTTCTATTATTATGGGGAGAGTAGGGCCAATAGCAGCTATTGTTCAATTAAGAATAATAATCAGTAAATTATTTTATTCTTGAATGCTTTAAAAGTATTTCATGTTGTCAGTTTTTTTACATTTTATTTCATTTTTAAAAGTATCTTTCCTTACAAGTAATAATGAAAAGTTTCTTGCAAAATCTTTTGAATTGGTGGTAAATAGATAGCTGGTTAACGGCAATATAATTGCTGACTTGTCCATGCCGGTTATTGACTTGGAGAGCACTGTCCGACCTGAAGTAGAAAGAAAAAAAATGTTAATTTATACTTTTCTCATGACATAGTTTTATACAGGTTTAATATATACTTCCAACTACTGGGATGTAATTTGATCTGGTGATAGGACGCAGATACGTCCAATGTTGAGATCAGAGCTTTCTCTCGAAGACCATTCAAGACATTCTCGGTGCTTTGAAAAAGTATAGAAGTATATTTGGAGTAAGTATTACAGGCCATTAAATAGTACTATGCGGAAGTTATTAGTGCATGTTTTCTTTTACTAATAGCATCGGAGGTGGAAATTTACTTGTATCTGTTTCTTGTATTATATCTGCCTTAATTAACTCTTGCATTTGCCTATTCAATTGTTCGTGTAGAGCCAATGTGAGGACGAACTTCTACGATAAAAAGTTGATGATTTATCTATACGAATCCTATGAACATAACCCTCAAATGAAGCTATGCCGCTTGGAAAGTATGAAAATGTATCTCGATATTGGTATAAAAGTTTGGAAATTTGGTCCTTTGTTTTGCATTTAGATTTGAATTAATATCAAAGGCTGATATGTCAAAATATTTCTCAGTAAATTTCTGTCTTTCCTCTATTTCTTTCTTTATACGATATCTGTAAACATCATCCGGATCCTCGTCTTTTTGTTCCTGAATTTTGAAGGTAATCTCTTCGAGAGTGTTTTCTGTGTGTTCTACTGAGGTATCTTTAAAAAAAAAAAAAATCCTTTTCGCTGTTGGATTAATGACAAGAATAGTGCAGTCATTTACAGGCATTTTTAATGATAAATCTCTTAGCCCGTATTTATCACGTAATGTCTGTAGTAAACGAACATATACAAATGCTGACTGCTATTTTTCCTCCAAGTTATTCACTCTAATAGGAAGAGAAATGTAGCTTCTTGCAGGAATTGTAATATACCTAGAAATGAATACATCAGCAGTTGTTTGCTCCTTTACTTGGTTAATGAAAGCTTGTGAAATCGAACACCTGTCACTTCCTTGATATGTAAACTCAGGTTTCTTATATAAAGAAATAATATTGTTTTATAAATCCAATTTTGCTTGGAAGACGTTTTAATAGGTCCTGTCCTATTAATGGATTTATGTCCTTTTGTTCAGTAATACGAAAGTAATGAGAATATGATGTGTTTCCTATTTTAAATGTAATTCATTTGAACTAATTTTCCATCAATTCCTTTAACGGTTGTTATGTAAGGTATCAGAGTACAGTTCTTTGGTACTTTGTTTGTTTTTAGACCATATCGAAATTGTGCTGGCTGAGTCTATTGTTGTTGGTATTGCCTCCTCGTTCACCTGGATCTGAATTAAAGATTTATTCTCTTCCGTTTCATATTTAATTATCTCTCGATTTTTCTTGGAAACATTTTGACTAGAAAAAATAGTGGTTGTAGATTCAGCTGCATCAGGTCCTTTTTCCTTTTGTTTAACCTTCTTCTGCGAGGTAGGTCCTTTTTCCTTTTGTTCAGTCTTTTTCTGCGAGGTAGGTCCTTTTTCCTTTTGTTTAGCCTTCTTCTGCGAGGTAGGTCCTTTTTCCTTTTGTTTAGCCTTCTGCGAGGTAGCTCCTTTTTCATTTTGTTTAGTCTTCTTCTGCAGTTTGCAAACTGGATCATTGGGTTGGATCTTAATTGTCGTCGCCCTCGGGTCCTCCTTGATGTCTTGGGCGGCGTGTTCTCTTTTGAAGCAGATTGCGCACACGGACACAGTGCCTTCCCTCCTTGTTATCATTCTGTTTGTTATACTGTTTTCCATTTTTGTCCCTTTTTGTAGTATTTTTGGTTTGCTTTCTTGCCGAATTCTTGCTTCTGGCAGGCGTCGTTCTTTATTACCATCAAAGATAGTTCGGCCAATTTATTAGTTATGTTTTCTAAATTATTTTGGTTCGAGTTAGGTTTAACTTGTTCGATTGGAAATGCACAGGTATCTATAATGTGTTTTCCAGGAGATTGGCCGGGAGGAACAGGTTGATTATTGTATAATGATAGGATGGGAGGTTGGAGTAAAGTTTGGTTGGCTTGAGATTGTTTCATTTGGTAAATAGGTACTTGTCCTGGTGGTTCGGGTTCGGTAGTCTATTATTGGTGCCTGTGTTGTCCAAGGAGGTAAAGTCAGTGTGCTAGTATAATGTTTGTTTTGATTTTGGGAGTACATTTGAAAGTTTGATTGTTGTTGACTAGGATTTTGAAGAAATGGTGTTTGAC
The DNA here is from genome assembly GCA_022664845.1 of Lepisma saccharinum. Lineage (NCBI taxonomy): Eukaryota > Metazoa > Arthropoda > Insecta > Zygentoma > Lepismatidae > Lepisma > Lepisma saccharinum. Next base: position 14,908 of record JAGDQP010023650.1, on the reverse strand, counting down.
TTGCAAGTGGTTGGTTCGGATAGTGTTGGTTGTTATTTTGCTGGTATATTGGCATAGGATTACACAAATTTCTATATATATGATTGTGCATTATAGAATTTTGGAAAGTTGATCCGAGTTCAATCGTCTGTTGCGTATTTGGATTCATAGTCCTCTGTGCACCCTGGTCTTGTTCGGCTAATGCTAATAGCGCTTGAGATCTTTCCATAAAATCTTTTTTCTTCAGCAAATCTGTGGATTTTTCCAATGTATGCAAGCGGTTTTGTAAGTCTCATACCGATGTGAAGCTTTCTAATGCAATACTTTTAAGTAATACTCTTTTTAGTCTCAAGGATAAAAAATGCACTTTTTGTTCCTCCGAGGCTTCAGGAGTATTGTGCCTTATTGCCCTTAATTTTCTTAGAAAATGTGAATCTATAGGCTACCCATCTTTTTGTTGAATCATATTGACTTCCATCTCGGCCTTATACAATGGAATTTTGGATCTGCAGAGGCCTGTGAGTTTATCCTTTAGTTGATTGTAGGTTGTTTCCGATAATATGTTCTGAGACTGGAGTTGAAAGACCAAATCTAATGCTGTATCTTGCAGGTACATCGGTAATAATTCCACTTTCTTTCCGTCATCCCACTGCTGTAGCGAGGCTAGATGTTCAAACAGCATAAAAAATCTATCGGGGTCCTCGCTTATGTGCCCGGAAAATTTAGTTAAATGAGGTAAATTAAAGGAAGGTTTATTTGCCATATTCTCATTTTCGTTATTTTTGTTATTTGAATCTAAGTCAGAATATCCTGTCCTACCGCCTGATCTAGTATTTACAGGCATTTAGTTCATAAAAGCTTTTAAAAAAAAAAAATCACTTAAATTTTTATCTTAGCCATTTTCAATATTTCCCTACCTTTTAAAGTATGTAATGTCCAACAATTGCCTAACACGTTCGAAGTTCATACACGTAACTTTTGCACGGTCGGGAAATCGTTCTGCTTTTTGGGTTTTGTGCTCTTTGTTGGCATTTAAAATTTATTTCCTCACGCACTGTGTGGAGTCGACGCATTCACCACGAAATGTTCTAGTGATTTCTCTTGTAGAGTACCTGAGTAGTTTAACAAATAGAGCGTCCCGTAGGAGACTAATTACTATTCCGCCTTCTGAGAAGGAATACCTAGAAATCGCAAACCATAACATTTTTCCCATTTTAGATCGTCATCTTTGTTACACTACTTGTAATTAGTGAAGGTAAAATAAAAAACACTAATTTCAAAACTTTAATTATGTTTATTCACATCTCTAGTCTACGTAAATTTCGTCGAACACGTACATAAAATAAATCTAGCAATATCATTGCACGTTTTGATCAACATCTTAACAAACCAATGTTCAGTAATATTCTATATAGTAATGCCCATAATGCTCAACAAACGAAAGTAGGTAGACTCATCAGCAAACCAGGGGCCCGCGGCGCCCTGTTGCAAAAAGTGGGCTTACCCAAACTCAACGTGGTCAAACCTACCCTGGAGACAACCCGACATTACGCCACAGTAGAGGGCACATAACGAAAGAAAACCGTTATCGAACCTGAAGGCAGGGAGGGTACCTACCTATCAGCACGCAGCTTCAGCCACATCGAAGACAGAACACACACAAGTCTAGATCACGAAGCATGTATGTAAGAAGCTTGAAAGAAGTGTAAAGCGCAGAAAGTTGGCAAAAGCCGAAGGCTAAAACACGAAGGACGCAGGCGAGAACGTCCCGCAGGAGAGCAGAACACAAAATGCTATTTTAGTGACCTAACGCAACTAGGCACCTAAAATAGTACAAGGCTGAACACAGCCGCGCACTAGTAAACAGTAATCACAAAATTTAGCTAAACTTAACTGCTTTGACTGTTCCCTAAAGATTGCTGAAGCGTTGTATCAAATATCAAACTTTAACTTCATCTGCAATTACCTTCTCACATATACATAAATTAACACTTCGGGGACTGTTCCAGCAATACCACAGTGATGGTAATCTACTTACAACATAATGAAACTCTTGACACAAGAAATATCTGGTAAACGTGTAATTTATTTTTACTTAAAAATGATAAACGCAAGGCAAAAAGACTGATTGCTGAAATTTTCCTGAAAAGAAAAAAAAGGTTCCGAAGAGAATCTCTTTAACATCAAAATGAGCATTGAAGATGCTTTCAATTTCACATAACAAAGGGTAAATTAATTATATACACAATAGCTCTGCCTAAGAACAGAGACAATATTTCACATACTTATATTCCAAAAGATTAGGTTACTTACACATTCTAAAACGTGGTACACATTCTATATTTTAGCCCAGTTAAACCAAAATTTCCACAATTACTGAAGAGTACCATTTCTTTATGTAGCTACTGGGCAGCAATTTACTTTGATATTTTAAAAAACGTTGTCAAAACATTTCGTTAGTAATTTCCATTTTTCAAACTTCACACAATCTAACCTCCGTTCTGATAATACAATCTTGATATACTATAGTTGGATTAGGTATTAATTTACAACACGAATTTCTATGTACAAAATTGGCGGTTGCTGACTCAACGAGGAAGCTCTGACTTTGCTGGTTACCGGAATAAAACAGAGAATCGACAAAATCTTACGTTTGATAAAACGGACATGCTATAGAAATTTCGTTCAATTTTAAACATACGAGTTTCCGAAAAGAGCAAACAAATGTACTGTAAATTTGATTGATTTACACTGAATAACAAGGAAGACTTAAGGATAGTTACTAATTACTAGCTTTAAGATAATGAAACAAAGTGTTTCTAGATGACAATGACAAATGAATAATGATTTTATTGATAGAATAGATTTGTTTAAGTTAAGACAAGGTAGTATAGTGTTAGAACAGATACAGAAGTTACTCAGAGAGTTACAAAGATTGAAAGTCACAACGAGAGACCGTCCTCAGCCCAGAATAGTCTGATTCTTGCTCTCAAGTGATTTACATTAGGTTTGTGAAATTAGGGATTACTTGCAGATTTTGACATGGACAGACTTACAAAATTTGGTCCTTCCTTCACCAAGAGGTTCCCCTGGCTTCCAATCACAGTTTCTTGATGACTAGTAGCAGTGGTGAGAATGACGATAGAAGTGAGAGACTGAGGCTTCGTCCAGCTGGCTTTTATATCCTGAGCTGTTATTGTCTTCACTGGCGATGTTAACGAAAACAAGTCTGTTTTCAATGCAGTGTCCTTGACCATTTTACCTTCTGTTTTTTTGCTGAAGGGAGTCTTTTCATAATGCATTGTTACATATTACAATAACTGATTATGCATATGATTTTTAATTAGACTATAGATGTAACACAAAGATGCTGAATGGGAAAAACAACGTGCATTCTAAAAGATAGCATCAGCCATAGTGCAAGGTAAAATATTCAACGTATACGAACCATAATCTAACGTGCTTAAATTTAGCTATCTGAACGTAGGTGAAACAGATTTGGGTTTCTGGGAGAGAGGGAGGAATTTTAAGACATTAATCATACATTACCTGATAGAAAACCTACCCCTGCACCTTCAAAATTAGGCGGACAAGACTACTTCACAAATACTTCCATTGGTAAAGCCACCAACTACTGACATGCTGAAAATTTCACTAAATCACTTTCACACACAGAAGAAAGGGGCTTAGCACCACATATGATATATTTTTTATTGAAGAATAATAAGGAAAAGCACTGTACACCACATAATTTAAAAAATCACCACACACACACAAAATTTCACTTTACATACTTCCAAGGGCAACCATCACGGATATTGCAGGACGCCAGTAGCAGAAATTCAATTCTTAGCTTCTCATGAAGAATTTGACGAATACTGCTTCCCGAAATTTATATATTTTACTTCAGAAAAGGCTGCTACAATATTAGTAAACTTTTAAATATTGGGCTGCTACTTTAAATATAAATTATGTAGGCAGGCTGATTTAACGCAGCTTTCCTGCGTCGACAGCCATGTTTTCCACTACTGACTGGCCTCAGCTAATCAGGGAAAAGGATCAAACCAGACGACTCGGAGCGAAAGGGGTGTGTGGCTTAGCCAACTGGATTCTTAATGTAATAAAACAACAATCAGATCTTTTTGTTGTTTTTGAAGATTTTAAATGAAAGAAACTATTGAGGAAATAAGGCAATAAAATATGCAAAGAAATATTAAGTAATAAAATGAAAAAGCAATAAAGATAAACTCCCGCAAACACAACATTGAAAGAGAATGAATGACTAATCTTCATTGTCATCTGAACAAATAAAACTCTTTGAAGAAAGCTGAAGACGAAAAATATTGCAGACAAAGCACGATCAAAAAGAAAAAAAAGCACACACAAAAATGGGGAGAGGGTAAGATACGTTGCGAGCAAGCGAAAATGGGTCGCTACATCTACCAATGCACATCCTAACAAAACAACTCTTAGTAATATTCAATATACGTTTAGGTTAGTGATCTGGCAACAGTTGTAAATCAGTTGAAATTCCAGATTCCTAAGCATGGTAAGTTACCATTGCACAGTGGCCCAGAACCACTCAAAACCTGGCCAAGACCCGAAAAACGAACGTCGGCAGGAAAAATCGAGACAAGTCTGCTATTAAACAGAAAGGTCCTATCTATTGAGAAAGATGTGGGACGGTGAGAAATTCAGACCGTTTAGTGCGTGATCTCCTATGCAAATTTGCATTGCAATGACGTTCTAAAATTCGATTGTTTGAAGGGATTGACTGTCGAAAGTTGACCATTGTAGTAGAAATAAGTTCAATATCATTCTGTAAGAAAGCAATGTCTTGAAAGCTTCCTGGTAGCTTACAGTGTTCACATAATTAATTAAAAATGGTCTGTGAAGCTGGTTGCTTGTGTAATAGGGTGTAATGCCAATAGGTGATAAACGAAAAGTTTATTCTATGTGTGTTAACTATCTCGTAGAGTTTTATTTCGTTTGAAATGCTATGAAACTAAGGTTTTGCTTTCAGAACGTAGATGAACACTTCCTTTAGTGGAAACCAGAAGCAGATTTGGCTAATTGTTGCTGCTCTTTGTTTAAATGAGGGAGTTCGTTACTGTATGTTAGATAATTTCAATGTAAATTTGGGAGTATTATTATTAATGCATGAATTTTCTCTACTCTCGTTGCAGATATGTTTTACAAAACGACAAGAGAAACTCTGTACAAAGTCCTACGGAATGTGAAAGGCAGCAAAAGAAAGCGTTTGATGGAATTTCTCCGGAGAGAAACGTCGTCGAGGTTGGATACAAACGAAAAGCAGCAAGTAGGAGAATTTTGTTTTCAACTTTTCTGAAAGATGGAGAAATCTAAAATATATATATTTGGCCACTTCGTTTTCTTCCCTATATTTCATAGACTAGCACTGCACCCAACTGACCTGAAATCTTGGGTCTTTCTTCGCTTTGTGTTTGAGCTGCTTCCGGAAAATCTTATCTGAGGTCTGCCGCCTGCCCGGCCTTGAAGTTATTGGTGATGGTTTGTTATCCTTCTCCAAAACTTTATATATTCTTTTACATTTCTCCACCTTTCAGAAAAGTTGACAACAAAATTCTGCAACTTGCTGCTTTTCGTTTGCATCCAATGTCGACGAAGTTTTTCTCTGGAGGAATTCCATCAAACGCCTTCTTTTGCTGTCCTTGCTTCCTTTCACATCGTATAGGACTTTGTACAGAGTTCCTCTTGTCGTTTTGTAAAACATATCTTCAACGAAAGTAAAGAAATTCGTGCATTAATAATTATACTCCCAAATTTACATTGAAATTACCTAACATACAGTTACAAACTCTTTCATTTAAACAGAGTAGCAACAATTAGGAAAATTTGCTTTTGATTTCCACTAAAGGAAGTGTTCATCTATGTTCTGAAAAAAAAATCTTAGTTTCATAGCGTTTCAGGCGACTTATAACTCTACGAGAAAGTTAAACACACATAGAATAAACTTATCGTTTATCACCTTTACACCCTATTGCACACACAACCAACTTCACAGACCATTTTTAATTAATTAACTGAACACTTAAAGCTACCAGGAAACTTTCAGTACATTGCTTTCTTGCAGTATGATATTGCACTTACTTCTACTACAATAGTCAACTTTCGACAGGTAATCCCTTCACAAAATCAAATTTTAGCAACTTCATTGTAATGCAAATTTGCGTGAGGAGTCACGGACTTAATGACCTGATTTTCTTACCGCTCCATATCTTTTTCAATAGATAAGATCTTTCTGTTTGATAGTAGACTTGTCTGGATTCTTTCTGCTGATTTTGGTTTTTCGGGTTTTGGCCAGGTTTTGAGTGGTTCTGGACCACTGTGCAGTGCATTGGTGACCTAGAAGTTTACACTTTACACAGTTTTTCATCTTGTAATGTACTACTACTTTATTTCACTTATTTTTTTCAAAAATAAAAAAAAGAACACATTTCTGCACACGTACACACTATCGTTGTTTGCCTGAAGAAGTATTCGTGAGGAAGGTGAAAAGCACTTAGCCTTTTTTTTTTTTATCAAGAGTACATTAAGGATATTTGCATTGGTAAGGATTATTTTTAGATAATAATTGTCTTCCGTGCGTTTAGCATGTCATTATTTAAAATTATTCAATTTGCAGATATTTTTGCGTAAGGGACTAGGCACTTTATACTTACGCCTTAACCTCGTTAATTTTTTGTGCAGTTTAGTACACTAACCTATCCTAGCGCTTGGTTTCAGTACTGAAACCTCTACAAAGGAATGAACGGAAGTAAATACAATAAAAATTAATTCGAGAAACTTACGTATTTGGGCAAAATATTCATTGTAATAGTTCACCGTTGTACATTTGTTACATTCTTGAATTGCCATCTTACATCCTTAGTTCTTGCAGTTTTCTGCATTTCAGTTGTTTTTAATTTATTTATTGTTTTTATTTGTGTTTATTCCTCCGTGGAAGTTTCAGTCCCGTGCTTGAACGAAATATTAGGATAGGTTAGTTCACATAAAATGAACGAGTTGGCAGCGTGCATATGTTTAAAACTAATCAGTGTCTTAAACCTTGGAATTGGTAATGTTTTAGCATGATTTTCATGCCTATTGCATATTCATATGCATTAGTGAAAAGTAAATTTATTTCATTGTAATATTTTGTGAGAAAAATTAACAAGCAGAGTTTTTTTCGTTTATATTGATGATTTCTTGTTTTAGCATATTGAATGGTCATCTGATTCGTCGTTTATTCTTTGCGGGTTGTACAAAAAGGCACTAGTACTTGCTTTTTCTGTAGAGGATCCAAACTGGAAATGTAAAGTGGACGAAGGAAGTTGCGGAATTGTAAGTGCCTGCTGGAGTCCTGACAGTAGACATATTATTACTATTGCCGGCTTTCATGTAAGTTGAATACATCTCTTTCCTCCTAATTAGTGGTTTTCTGCAATTTGTATTATGTAGCTATAGGCAGTATAATGGCGAATTTTAAAAATGAATACGAGTTTTCAGGCATCAAAAAGTTTTTTGTAATAGTAACTAGACTGGAGTGACAAAAACAAGAATAAGCAAACTATCTTCTTACCTCCTTCTCCGATATTTTGACCCAAGAATGTTGATATTGTATAGTGGACGACTGTCATAGTGTTGGATGAGTACCGATTCCATCTGTCAAGCTGACAGTTTTGTTCGTAAATGGAGAATCCAGCTGCCGATCATTCTGACTGTAGTTTCCCGGGTTTCCCTTCAGTTTCACCAGGCGAATGCCGTGATGCTACTTTAAGTAAGGTCCTGGCTACGATTTTCCTCATCCTCTCTGCTACTCTGTCCTGGCCAGAAGGCCTTAAGTAAGTTCAGCTCATATGTGGAGATCATACGAGACCGTGCACGTCTACTTTAGGTCGTATTTTTCCTACTTTTTAGCTTTGGACATAAAAGTTTGAATACTTTGAGAAGCTCCAATGAAGATATACCGAGGGGCTTGCATGCTCAACCTGTTATAATCCAGGTTGCTGTAGCATTTTACTTCAGGATTTTAGTGGCGTCTTTCAAAGTTTAAGCTTCAGTTCGAATGTTGACCCTGTGCTAAATTGTTTACCATCTCATTTCAGATTCTTATTTCTGTATGTCTTAAATTAATTTTTCGTTTCAGTTATGTCGTCCTGGTTTTGTTTCCTTAAAGCTTAAAGACGTGAAGACTGCGTTATTATGGAATGTGATTTGACATGTTAATATAAATAGCAATAAATTAAATTTATGTGTGTTACCATTTTGTTTCCTTTGATCATCACTGACAAGGGTTTTACAAGTTTAAGGAAAAGATCCAGATCGAAGATCGTTAACGGCTTAAACTTTGTAAATACCATGTGGGTGAAGATCAAAGAAAATACCATGTTACCGTAGCAATTTTTCAGATGCCAGAAGGAATAATAGTTTATTATTATTATTGTCATATGCAATAATTATAAAACTCCACACACTCTTATCTAGCTCATTTTATCGTTTTGATATGTTTGTATAGTATCAAGAAGTGAAAAGCGGTGAAGTTAGTATTTTTTTTTAAGCCAGAATCCTAAATAAACGGACATCTTTTATTCCAGATGGGCTAAAACAGAACGACTGCAATAGAGAGGTGTTGGAAAAATAGTGTGAAAAACAACTTCCAAATTGGAAGTGTCCTATCGATTATGTAAGAAAAGAATTAATTTGATGCTCTTGTACTTAATGAGCTGTTTAATCATTCACAACTCCCAGTAACATTGTTCCCATTAAGAATATTGTGATAGGAATACAATTAACATTTAAAACAAACCTTGGAATGTCGTGTGAAACACCGTCAAGTGTAACAAATGAAAGTGAAATCTCTGATTCTTCGACATGTTCACTGTTCAGTTTTCAAACATGGGCAGAGCTTTTATAGGGACTCAAAGTTTTGAAAAGTAACTATCCATGCAGTTCTTCTGGGGATGTAAATGCTTTAGTTAGAATGACGTTGCCTGATAACAGAATAGCCCTTGAGTTTTCATGTAGTTACGTTAAACTATCTAGCCTTATTTCTGAGGCAACAGGACCCTATTTTCACGAGTTACTGTTGTCTGATATCAGGAAATCTAAGTCAACATTTCCCATTTTTTATGATGAACTAACAGGCAGATTAGGAAACATCTGAGTCTCAAGATCAGATGTTGTAGGATGAAAAATATAGTATGTGTGTGCATCATCTAGATTCTAACCTTATGGAACGATCAACAATTAAATATATGTGATGGTAAGTTTGTCTTAAAACATCTTGTAACTTTAGGAAGTGATTGACTTACTGTTTTCAGAGTAGTTTCTCGGGAAGTGAAGAGATATTAGTGAAGCGAGGAAACTACATCTAAACAGAATCGTATCAGACTAGTTCAGGAATTGGATGACTTGCTACCGTAAATGAGCTATAAACAATTTCCAAAATATTCGGAAATAGACTAAAGAAAAGTGTGGCAGACGTGTATGCTAAAAGTGTGTAAGGAAGAAATAGGTAAAGTTGTACAGCAGTTGATTGAAGATGTTTGGTTAAAGTTGAAAATTTCAAATTTCTTTTTCGTATCTAATTACGAAGGTCTATATCACCTAATATTACGATAAAACTACTAATATATTATCCTGCACTTGTGTACATTACAACGAGAGTATCAATGGCACAAAGGAAAGCCGGAAGGGTAATTTAAGATAATAATGAAGGAATATACTGTACTTAAAGCTTATTTGGTCGTATTAGAACACACACATTCACAAATATATACAGGTCACTACTATATTTCAAGTCCACTGTAGACTCATGTAGGAAGGAGAGAACAACGTTGTATTGTCCCGGAGGCAAGCAGACACAAAAGCAAACAGGGGCCCACGGCGACCTGTCGCCCAAAGGGGGGTTACCCAAAACTTCACATAATGTGGCTAAACCTACCCTGGAGACAAGCCTACATTACGCCACACGAGAAACCCCAGAGGAAAAAAGTGGGGGAGGGGGGAGACGTTGGAAACTGCACTCAAAACACATAGCAGCTTCCCAAATCTGCTTTCTCCAAGCCCAATGCTCGTTAAAGATATGCAGAAGAAGGAAGAAAGAAAACTTTAATATAAGACATGCGCAAAGAAAACAGTCGAAGAATCGTCGAGAAAAATATCTAGAACTCAAAAACGCTATTTCAGTGACCTATAAACCTCCAGGCGGAACCCAGTTCCCGTCCCTGGAGCAGTAGTCTACCCTTGCACTTCGACACTATGAGGATAGCTTGGCACTGGGGACGCCTGTGCACCCGACCCAAGTTCAAAACTGCAACTTCATTCCGGTATCCAACATCCTACCTCGTTCTTACAAGCTTAAACCACACATTCTTCACCCGGTATATGAAGTCCTGAGAGCCAGACCTACTGGACGGTTAGTCACTAAAAAGTACAAGGCTCAACGCAGCCGTGCGCAAGTTAGCATTGATCGCGAAATTTAGATAAACTTAACTGATTTGACTATTCTTTAAAATTTACTGACGTAACTGATCAAAACATCCGAACCTAACTTTATCTGAACCATTTTATTATACACATGTAGAAAAATATCACTCCGCGGACTGAAATAACGAAAGGTTGAGAACCTTCAAACAGCTATACACTGTGATGGTAAACTACCTACTTCTTAATGAAAACCTTCAGACAAGGAATATCTGGTAAAAATGTATATATTTTCGCTTAGTAAAACCAAACGCAATACGAAAGGTTTGATCACTGAATTTCATAGGGGGAAAAAAAAAGTTTCTGAATAAATGCCTCAGCACATCAATACGTGTTTCCAAAAGTGCTGTTAATTTCATATAACAGATAAAAATTAGAAGAATTACATTAACGCTCTGCATCTGAGCAGGTTCATAATTTCACACATATTTTCCAAGAGGGATTAAGATATTTCAGATCCCAAAATTAGGTTAGGCCAATTACATTTTGGCCCAGTTAAAACAAATTTCCACTATTGCAAACGCAACATTTCTCTACTGTAAAACGATTAATACAACGGTATTTACTGGGCAGAATTTAGCTTTGAACTTACAAATAATTATTGTCAAAATTTTGGTTCGTATTTACAATTGAAACCAACACAACCTAATCGCCAGTTTGATAAAACATACTTGAGAACTATAGTTTGGGTTAGGTAAAATTTACTTGAACATAATTTCTATTTGCGTAGTCTGGCATATGGATACCGAAAGTAACGAAGGCGTTTTGAACCCAGATAACCGAAATGAAGCATTACGATACGTTTGATTTCACGGTTTACTATAGTAGACAATCTTATCGGAGGCGTATGCAATTTAGCCACTTCAATTTTCAAAAACGAAAATCTAAAATGGTGATATGGGAAGTGCATTTTTTAAACATTGCATTATGCAGGGTGCAAGGTGAGAATTTCTGTTCTTTCAAAGCAGGTTATCATACTGAGCTTTCACTACCAAACATATATGGAACAAACCTGGATTTCAGAGAGAGGAGAATTTTGAACTATTAGACATACCTGTGTTTTGAATAACCGACCCCCTAAGCCAACCAAATTAAGCAGACATATTCACTATGCTCATATCTTCACGAAAACACACCACTGACATACTGAAGAAACACTGATACACTTTCTCACACACACTGAAAAAGGGTATCAGACACAGAAAGGATTATATTTTATTTGAACAAAAAACGAAAGAAAATACCACTGCACACCACATACACGAATAAATCATTTCACATACTCTGACAAACCACAATGAGATGCTCCTCGTTCACTCTCTGCAGGGGGTCAGTATGGAGGGTGAAGATCTGCTACATACTATGCATATATACTCCGCTTTCACCTGCTATGGTAGTATAAAACTGCGGCTAATATATGTGTGTTCTTCCGTTGGAGAGGCTGCTTTACTTATTTAAATATAAATGCATTAGGCTGCATCAATAATTTGATTTAATATGTATTCCTAACCGCAGCCGTTATAATTACAGACTACACTGCCTGACGACCATAATGAACGATCTCTTTCAGCCACTAGTCAATCAAAAGCGAGAATCCAACCGGAACCAAAAAAAGGAAGGGGCGGGGCCCAGCAACCTGACTAACGTAACGAAAATAAATGCAACAATCAAAGATTAAAGATTGTTTATAATGATTAAAACGAGAGAAAATTTAATGAAGAATATAAGGCAATAAGATATACAAAGAATAACGAAATTAATAAAGAATAAAATCCCGTCATATCAACAATGAGAGAGATAATGGGATAGGCTCAGTATGTTCACACTTGTACGAATAAAACCTCTTTGATATTGTGCCGCCGCCGGCTGAAGAAAAATATAACCTTAATCTCTGAACCAACAGAGCTAGAAAAACAGAAAAAACACAAAAAGAATGGAGAGGGTAAGATATGCAACGAACGCCCAACTGTGCGGGAAGGGGGCTTGTTACAGCGTGCACGTGTAGAATAAGTACAAGGTCGAAGAGACAGTGGCGACACGTAGCAGACGGCGCATCAAGCTTGGAGAACAGTTGACTGCTGTGTAGCACGTAGATTTCAGGAGCGTGGTTCAATTGACAATTGTACATCATTTAAGTTCAGGATGGGTTCAGAACTTATATGTTGTACAGTTCAGTTATTCCATGCTCCTGAAATCTACGCGCTACACAGCAGTCAATCGTTCTCCAAGCTTGATGCGCCGTCCGCTACGTGTCGCCACTGTCACTTCGACCTTGTACTTATTCTGCACGTGCACGTCGTTTTCTCCTTCCTACATGATTATGAGTCATAGTGGACTCGAAATATAGTAGTGACCTTTAGATAGCAGCATCTTGAACCGCAGATAGCAGCATTGGAGGGACGTTCTGCAGATCATGCTTGATAAACCTTTGGTAAACTTATCAAGTTTATTTTTTTTATATCTAGACTTTATTTTTATATGAGCTAGTCTAGTAACTTTGGACTTCGGCCCGTCACGATTGCCTTTAGTTGTTAAAATCCACACCCATACCCCTGCCGGGACCAGATAATGCTTGAGTTTTAATACAGCATTGTGTTTTTTTGCGCTAACAAGTTAGCGGTAAACTCGCTGTTCTTTACAGTTGTGATTTATCATTTTTAAAGTGATTTTAACGTGTTTTTTATTGTATATTTGTATTTTTTTCTGTGAAGTTCTGTCATTTCGTCATAATGTAAAACGCGAGAGAGACGTTCCCCACGTAAAGTTGAAATTGTGAAAGGTCTTTTGAAGGAACAAAGATATACACAAAGATTAATTTCTTATAGAGCGATTGTATGTAAAAATATGCACGAAACATGTGTTTCGATGAGAGAAAAGCAAACAAATCAACAAAACAGAATTGGAAGAAGTGGGTGAAATCGCGAGCTGTCCTCCATTAAACATTAAAAAACTCAAACTTTGGCTCTTAGGAACAAAAGTATCACTTTTAAAGATTTAGGTATAAATATGGCATACTAAATGGCATACTAGGGTCATTCTATGTCAATTCACCTGTAACCTACAATCTCAGATTTAACTAAAATTTGGTGTGTGGCTTCTGCTAGTCATATAATGGAAAGGCCTTAATTATTATTGCACTATGTTAAGTAGCTTAGAAATTATAGTGGTTTGGAAAAGTGTATGAAAAATGTATAATGTTCGCTCGATGCACCTACTTGTAATCCTATACTGCAGAAATATCTGCGCAGCACCAGAAAGAGAAAAGGCAAGATCTCCGAACTTTTCGCAGTGTTTCGGCATATCATAAGACATTTACATATACTTTTATGAAAGGGTATCTCTTGTATTACCTGCAGTAAAAATTTTTGAGTTAGGTTTCTTTCTTCCACTTTTTCCGTATATAGGTAACTTCAAAAAGGCACAAGTGAAAGAAGGAAAAGTATCACTAACACGACATATATATTTTTAGAAAGAGGATGAAAAGTACTACAAACACAGAAAAAAATGGAGATGTTTTGCCTCCTTTAAAAATAATGAACATTTTGTATATGTACTCAACAAGTGCATAAAGTCTTCATGTTGGCCATTAAGTTCTATAACACATGGTAATTCAAAAGTCCCAGTACAGCCTGATAGCCCACAAACTGACAAGAACATGAAGCATCGTAGTACACAGATGCGTAATGGTGAGTAGGGGCTACATTTTGGAGTACATGAACAACGTGGCCTCTCGCCATCTAAAATCCAACATATTGGATTGAGGTAAAATTTTAAAAATGGCAAGTACGTCGTGTGACATCAGATAACATGAGAATGTTTTCAGGAAGTCATTACAGGTGTCAGATTCGACTTACCTGTTACGGTGTTGGAGTTAAAGGTACGGAAAGAGCGCTGTTGGATAAATGAACTTACCATGCACTGTAAACTATCAGTGAAGATAACCCCCGACCCGTAACAGGTAGGTCAAATCTAACACTTGGAATGGATTTCTGGGAACAGTCTCGTGTTGTTTGATAAGTCACACGACCTACCTGCCATTTGTAAAATTTGATACCACCCAATATGGCGAATTTCAAGGTGGCGGGAGGCCACGTTGATCATGTGCTTCAAAATGTAACCCCTACCCACCATTCCACATTTGTGTACTACGATGCTTCATTTCCTTTCCGGTTTGTGATCTACCACGCTGTATTGGCACTTTGAATTACCATGTGTCACAGAACTTTATGGCTAACATACAGACCTTATACACTTGTTGGGTACATACACAAAATGATCATTATTTTTAAAGGAGGCAAAACGCCTCTCCATTCTGTAGTACTTTTCATCCTGGTCCTAATATATTTAAATGGTCAATATGAATGTTCTGGTCTAATAAATTATTTTTTTTTTTTTTTTTTTTTTTTTTTTTTTTTTTTTT
>JAGDQP010023649.1:17018-28906 GCA_022664845.1 Lepisma saccharinum | reverse complement strand
ATTAACATTTTAAAGAAATTATAATTAGTTTAGAAGCTGACATGTATATTGCATACTTGCTCATTTATTTCTTTGTTCACTTTTAAAGAGCGTTTTAAAAACATACCTATTCGGTGTTAGTGAAGCATATGTTTTAAAAAGGAGTTTTAAAAAAAATGAGAACGTGTCTTTCTCCAATACTAGGACATAGGTGATAAGAGTTATCACATACTGTCACAGCAGTGATTCAGGATATGTTTCCTCATGAAATTCCTGTCCACCTATCACGAGTGAAAGCAAAAGTAACTAACATATGTGTCTTGAGAACGAACACTATTTCCTTCAACATGTGTCATATATATACAGGAGGAATACATTATCTGCACGTACGCCTTACGCTGAAGTAAACCTAGGAATTTGATTTGTGTATATATTTGAAATTTTAATATCAGGTATGATAGAATAAGAATTTAGTATAAATTTTATATTGTATTTTTTTTAAATTTATTTTAAGGCCTTTAGGCAACTATGGCTCAGGCAGTATGGATGATGATGGAATGAATTGGTAGAATGAAGAAAGTGGGAGGAAACGGGAGCATCCCGAGAAAACCCACGCACACGGTGTTTGTCCACCATAAAGCCCACATAGCATGAGCAGGGATCGATCCGACGATCAGATGTGAGCGCTCTACTAACTGAGCCAACGTGGCCCACTCATATTGTATTATTCTTTTTGGGAGATAAATTTATGTTTATGTGTTATGGGAGAATGTGATATTCTATTTATTTATTCAATGTAACCTAACAGCAGAGTTATTGCATTCATGCATGTGATTAGAGCGTAAAGAAGAAAAAAGACAGGAACATATCCAATTTAGGATAAACGGAGTCTCTAATCTAACCTTACCTAACTTTATGTAACGTAATTCAATCTAAAGTAACGTATTTACCTAAGATAAACTCAACCTCAGGAATGTCAACCAAATTGCTGAATAGAAAAAAGTACGAAACGTTCACCCGGCCAGGACTTTTATTGAGACGGAAAGGACCGGAACGCATCCGGGTAAACTTTTTTAACTTTTAGGTCCCTAAACACACACTTTGTAAAGTTCTTTGAAAAATAATTATCTAAAAGAATATTTTCTTTATATAAAACTATTTTTACCTTTGCTTTAATTATCAAAATTTGATTTCTACACTGTATTTGATATATCTAGGGTAACTGAAGCGAATATCGCCATGAAGACAATATCGCCACTGAAGCTCATCATTTAGTTTGAGAAATGACCAACAGAGTGAGCTGTTTCTTTGTGTGTATGCTTATTGGTTGTCTATGAACACGAGGCTAATGTTCCAGGAACCGCTCTTTCCATTAGCTGGTCTGAGGCCCCGTTGAAAGAAGACACGCTGTGTACTTGAAGGACGAAAACTTTATCAATCTTCACACAAGCTTGATACGCAGAGCCGTAAAAGGGTCATTTTCGGTGATCAGGTGACTCGACCTGACCCAAACATAGGTAGCGTTACCATATCCGTATTTTGTACGGACAGTCCGTACTTTAAAGGCTCTGTCTGTGTCCGTACCGTACATTGCAAAAGGAGTACTGCGCCTAAGGGCCGTTTTCTGCATTTGTTCAAAATAAATTCTAATATCTCCAGAATAACTTAATCTATCAAATCCAAATTTCGTATGGAAAGTACTAAAAGACTATATTTTTAAACGTTTTAGAGATAAAAAATAGTTATCTTATGTAAACGTTCAATTTTTGTTATAAAAAATACACTTTTCTCAGGAAACTCTGTATTGTTTAACCAACAGCCCTCACTAGTTACAAAACGATACTTCGCTCAAAGAATCTCAATGTCATGTAGAAGAACGTATTCAAAAAACATTTTGTAACTGATGGGAGCTGATGGTTAGAAGAATCACTTTATACTCTAAAGTTGAGTACCTCACCTGGAAGTACATGTTTGAAATTCAGCTAAATAAACCATCATATGTCTGAAAGTATTGCTTTCATCCTATTTAATATTTCAAACAAGAAATTCTATCAGAATAGCCTCTCGGAGGTGGAACACCTACACCCTATTTGTTTTCGTTGCGGGAACATGAGACTATTTCGATGTGTTATTTCTATTGTTAGGAAGTTTATGGCTTCATATATTTCGTGCTCTTGGGGATAACACCCGGCGTACTACCACCTCTGAAAAAGAATACTGTTCAAATGCAAAAGTGTATAATAATAAAAGAATTAAGTCTTTGCGCTCTCTTTTGGGTCATCAGATCGAAATACGAGAATCTTCAGGTCAGACCGGGATCGGATCCAGTCTAAAATTTGACCCGATGACCCGTTTCAGCTTTGTTCATATGTACTCACTTGTTCTCTTTACTTCTTACACATGCATATCCAATATATACCTGCTCCAGAAGCCATGGGGTATAAGTGCATTTTCGGATAAAAAAATACATAACACGTATGTTCTGGTTTTCACCCTCTTTAGCAAGAAAACTCTTCCCACGCTTTTCTATTCGTCTATTATTATCTACCACTGGCTCGATTCTAATTGATCATGCCCATAGCGAAATCGTTAATTAATTGAAGTTTTTATTGTATTTGGTACGTTAAACAGTCTTACACTCAATCGTATAATTATAATATTTAATGTTTTATAGTTAGTTATTGATTTGTCGCTATGGTTACTGTCCGCCATCTTCGGTCATTCATTCTATAAACTCTAGTCACAGTCACTTTTTTATTTATTTATCACTTCCAGTTTTGAATTTTGTAGTACAATCTGTTTGATGGAACTCTGTAGCACTTTAGAAAACTAAGTATGGAAATTTTCTTGTGTTTCAGTCCGAAAATCCTTTGTAATTTACAATTTTTACACGAACAAATTTCAGCGACTTCCTATCATTAAGTCGCCATTCTTGCCAATCTTTCTCGCGCTTTCCTGTCTTCCTGCTTCGCCTTTTTTCTTCTTTGAACACAAACAGACAAACGGTAAATACCTTCGTGAGATGTAAGCCGTAGCATCCACACTCGTGACAGAGACTAATTGCATGCATGCGGAGGTCTCTAGTAGAAGTTGGAGAGCGATCACACCTAGAGGCGGGATCCGGGGACTAATCGGGTGCCCTACTTTCCAAATTTTCTTATTTTTATTCTTCTAAAAAGTTAGAGATAATCTTTTGAATATAACTTGAAATATATGTGACACAAAATTGTCATAACTCATAGCAAGTGATAAGTAGCATATCGTTGGCATACAATTGAACCATCTTAAGTTAAAAAAAATTGCGATTTTGAGTTAATGTGGTTCTAGACTTCGTATTCGTATTTTGTAGTCTAGCGCGGAAATGGCTAATTATGCCCATCCATTGCGCGTTCGTTTTAATAATTGCTGTTTTATTATAATATTTATAATATAATATAGTTTTACAGTCTAACAGTCTTAATAATTGATGTTTTAAGGTCAGTTATTTATTGGTTGCTGTGGTTTCTGTCCGCCATAGCTGTCAGTCACTCTTAATTCTCTTGTCACTGTCGCATTTGATGTTATCACAGTTAATTTTGAATTTTCTTGATGTAAAACTATTATATAAAACACTGCAACACCGAATAACACTACTGAGTAAATTTTCTTGAAGGAAAGGCCGAAAAAATCTTGGGAAAGTTGTAAAAAATACACAAGAGATTTCAGCAGCTTTCTTCTAGTAAGCCGCCATCTTGCCAACCTCGTTTTCTAGACTAAAGACTCCTTTCGATTGGTGAAGAACACTATAGCGTTGATCATAAATAAGAGTGTGTTTATTAAGTGTTTTGATCCTTTTTCTTGACACGTGAAATCCACTAAGAGGCAATAATATAATGAAAACAATCTAAATTTCTCATCCGAAAAGTGTGTAACTAAGATTGTGTGGACGCCAAAAGTTCAGAGGCCAAACATTTTTAGGAAACCGTTTAAGAACAAGGTAATTACTCTAGAACAGGAATCACTGGTAGAATCTTCTGAGGAAATAATACATACTTCAAAAGAAATAAGGAAGATAAGATTAGATAATTAGAGTTGAAAACTGGATGTGAATTTTCTGAAGTTTCTAGTAGAAGAATATGAATGTTAGAATTCTAAAAGTATAATCGATATTCAATGTAAGAAGCTGTCGTGAAACACTCCAGTCGCCGGGGTAAGGATCTTGCCATCTCGTAGCGTTATTACGTAACACACGTGTTGTGGGTAAATACAACTTCCAAAGCAACGTTTGCAAGGTCGTATCGTAGATAAATGTTTAAGGCGGTGGCTTGATGAGTAAAAGAACCTGCGTTCGAATCCTGGTGGCAGCAAGATAACTTTTTTTTTCTTCCAAAATTCATTTCTATTTGTTAATATTTATTATTAATAATTACTCTTTTGCATTTTTCGTAGATTAGATTAGTGGCCATGGGTTAGCGTAGGTTAGGTAAGGTCAGGTTCGGTTATGTAACTTTCCGTTTCCGTTTCCAAACTCCGGGATCCTTACTGCGGCGACGGGCATGTGTCGTGAACCATTTTCAAGAGTGTTTATGTATTACGTTATCTTTCCCCTTTATACATTTTATAATGGGCTAATCTTTTTATGCATAGTAACATCATCTGCTTAAGGCTTAATGCTTTCACCAACGAATATTTTCGCTAGCCTCTCTTGTCTACATGCTTTGGGGTGACATTTAGTCATCGTGACAAATGGCGCCATATCTCTACACACTATGACGTAACTGGTGCCGGCTTAACAAATCACATTGGCCGTAGTACCCAATAGGTACATTCATTTGAGCAATGTTTATGAGTCATAAATGTGGCTTAGACATAAAATTTTTCTTGCCCTTTTAAACATTTGACAATGGAGTATTTACGTTGGGAACTATTTATTCGGCACATCCGCTCGATCAAAGCCAGTGGTCAGTTGAATGTATTGGGCACTATTTTGATTATGATTTGCTAATTCGACACGGCTTACGTCATTATTTTTCGATATATGACGTCATTTGTAATGATCCTGCCTTAATATTCAGCGCCTGTAGCTCGGAAACGAGGCACAAAACTGAAAAATTCACACAAAATTTACACAAAAACTGTAATATAAGTGTATTATTTTTTACAGTGTAGAAAATCCGTACTAATGATAAATATTCTATATTTTTTACAGCGTTCTTACACGAACCATGATAAGATAATTCTGTATCTATAAATAACATAGTTCTTATCCTCATGGAAGCTGTTACCCGGAAACCCGTTGACCAAGAATTTCCATCAGAAAACCTGTTCTTCATTGTCACAGGAAGTCTTGTTTTCCGTAAGTGTGTCATTATATTTTTTTAATGTACTGCTTTTTTTTTATGTTTACCATTATTTACTTTCAAAACAACTACAACAGAAAACAAAATTGGAAAACAAAGAAGAGAGTAACTGTGTCCATCTTTACCCAGTAAAGAATTTGCGAACTGTTAGAAAGGACTGAGGAAAGATGGTGCCATATATTTGGGTTTAGGAACCATTGTGGAGTAATGAAAAGAAACAGGATTTTACAAATACGAGGTCTATATGTTGAAGATTCATTATCTTACTGACAGAAGTATATGAAGCTACATGTATAAGCAAAAGATACATGGGCCTTTAAACTAATATCTCATATGTGCATCTTACCTCACATTTTAGTGTTGGGGGAAGATGCCTAATATATTATAAATAAGAAATATGAGAATAAAATTGAAATTAAAATGTGAAACTTCCTGTCTATATTATCTCTAATACTACTACAATACTTGAACAAGTATGAATTTCCACCGAGTCACAAAATATTTGTTACAATATGCACCTAGACGACATCTGCTTAAAAGCGAAGACTCTCCTTTTGTGAAAAGGAAACACACTTCAATTTAATGCAGTAATGACTTTACATCTTGTGTGAAATTAGAAAATAGTTCTTTAACTTATATTAAGGACTCTAAGGAGTCTCCGACCTTTTGTGCCAACAGATCAAAGTGGCTAATCTGACTAATATTAAATGACTAACTGGCTTCTTATGTTTAATATTATATTGTTTCAGATCCAACGTACAATATAGTAACTAATTTTGGATTTGTTTTTGGGCTAGTCAAAATCGCTACGTGGATCGCATTCGGCCCGCGGGCCTTAGATTGGAGATCCCTGATGTATAGCATACATTCTATGTACCGAGCATCCTTAGCGTTGGCTTCATATTCGGTAGGTCCTCCTAGGTTCAATCTCCACGACGGTCATCCTGACTGGGTTTTATCTAGAATCATCCTTAGTCACACAAGGTTAATGCTGGGATGGTGCCTTCGAAACTATGCACTGGCCAACGTCTTTCCCCCATCCTCACACCCATACCGGCCTCAGCCATAGATATTTCTTAAAGGCCGTAAATGACATTCATATTCCATTGAATACGTACATAAACTACCAATTATAAATGGCCTTATATACGACTACATTATATCCAAGAAGAATAGTTCAAATAAATTAGTGTCTAACCAGAAAACAGTCTTATTTGATCTCATGTATTTAGATAGTGCGTACCTTTCCCCACCTTCGAGATAAGACTCCACTTTTCTTGTTTCTCGACACACATACGACTTCTTTGTGATACAGTCTAAGCAAGTACATGACAGTCAAAACTACCCTATTCAAGTGCATTATCTAATCTGTCATGGAGTTTAGAGCAATCTGTCAGTGTTTAAAAATATGTAAAATTGGCGCTTCACGGCCATCAATAATTAGATTTGGCCACCTGGAGTCACATCAGTTCTTCTCAAAATTCTCAAACTTTAGCGGTATCAAGACAGTGCTGTCTTTTACCACCGTCTTGTATTTAATCTTGGTGCCGTGAGTGCTTTATTTTCTTCATTTTTTTTTTTTTTTTGCACTCCGTTGTATGTACAGCAGCTTGTTTAGACGACACCGCAGGTGTGTAAGTGTGAAATAAAATTGGTCGTTCGGCGCCGCTGTTCGTTGAACATTCCCTGCATCACATTGCAACTAGGGCTGTCAAAACTATCCGGATAATTATTCATCCGGATATTGTTCGAATAATTATCCGTTAATTTCATTATTCGAATCAAAATAATCGGATATCCGAACAACGGAGAAACGGATATCCGATTAATCGATTATCCAAAAAACGAATAAACGGATATCCGTTTATTCGATTATCCGAAAACGAACAAACGGATATCCGTTTATTCGATTATCCAAAAAACGAATAAACGGATATCCAAATAGTTGTTGTCCGATGAACAATGAAACTTATAGAGCAAAGAAGTTTGAGTAATGTGGACCTCTATTTTTAGTTTAGTGCAAAATTATCTTCCTACAACAAGTTGTTAAACATTTTAAAAGCAGAATATTACTTGTCCTTTTAGACTTCAGCAGCTAATGCTGTGAAACTTCGGAGGTTTCGGAGTGATTTTAAACTTTGAAATTACTAGGGCTAGAAAAGTGGTTGAGGTGACGTTGGCAAGGTTCCGACAACGCGAATTCGAACCCGAATCATTTCTTTAGATTGCAGGGGCGGTTCCCGAGATTCTGGGGGATTTCAACTTTGGAACGACTGGGCTAGGAAGGTAGTTGATATGTCGTTGAAAAAGTCTTAGCAAGAGTTTAAACCCATATAATTCATCTAGTTTGCACGGAAGGATTCCGAGTTTAACAGGCGGGAATTCGCAACTTTGAAAGTACTAGAGCTAAGAAAGTGGTTGAGGTATTGTTGGGAAGGTCTCGGCAACACGAATTCAAACCCGAATCATTTCTCCAGCAAGGGCGGTTCCCAAGATAGGTCGGGGGATTTTCAACTTTGGAACGACTGGGATATGAAAATAGTTGATGTGTCTTTGAAAAGGTCTCGCCACAATTTTTCGAACGCAACATTGATCATATAAAGGGGATGCTCGCTACTGAAGCCTGGCGGTGGCTTATATGCACAGTCCCCGACTCGACTCCACCTCGCTTGTTATAAATTTGATAATTTCACTTAAAAACACCGTAGAACTTTGACCGTGAACTCTAGAATTTTGACATTAACACTCAAGAATTTTAGTGATTTGTACTCAAGAATGAAGCTAATGTCTACTCAAGATCCAGGGTCTCTACTTATTTTTTATTTTCTATTAGTATACTAATTAAGCATTTGACTGAAAATGGGTCAATTCTTAAATGCCATTATAGTATATGAGGATGTAAAATTTCCAACTTTCTATATTTTCCCGAAAAATTCAAGGTCTACAAACAAATAAACTCTTTTATCGTTTCTCTTCTTCGTTAATCAGTCAAACCAAGCTAAACTTCAACTTAGGCTCTGGTCGACTTGTTCCCACATCCTTTTTCGTATTTTATCACGGCCTGAGCCAAAGTTGCCTAAAAGTCAATGATAAAATTGATGCAAATAACATAAAAATAAAGATGTGAAATGAAGAAGTGCATTAGCGAGAGACGGACAATGCTGGAGACAATCAAGAAGAGAAAGAGAAATTGATTAGGACATTGACTACGCAGAGATTCTATACTAAGGTATGGCTGAAAAAAAGAAAGAAGAAGAAGAATCCAACTGCTTGACAATGTCAAGGAAGATAAATCGTATGTTGAGATGAAAATGAAAGAGCAAGATCAGGATGAATGGAGAGGGCTTAGCTTGCTTTGAAGGACCTGCCGATTCCGGCAGAACACTAATTATGATGATGATATTAGTTTAATGTAAATAATTGTGTTCTTACAACTTAAAGTACTCCAAATTGTTTAGAATCAAGTCTTTTTTTAAGCCCTGGAGGTAGTGAGAAAGGAACATTTCTCCCGGAAATCAACTGGTTGGGACTGCGAGGATCTCGATTTCGCTATTGAAGGGGGTGGATTACTGTTATACAGAACCTTTCAGTTCCACAGAGAAAATAGATTCCTTGTTAAGTATGAGAGCTAGTGTATATTTGCTACAATCTAATACATCGTTTTTTCTTTCCATGTAAGACGAAAACTGTCATTGAATAAAATGTATTCGTCTTTCTTTTTCAAAAGTGGAGCAACATGTATCACGCGCGATGCTTTCTATAATTTATTCTCTCCTTGAATGCATTATCACTTTCGATTACAATTTGAACACTTTTTGTACTATTTCTGACCGAAGTTAGAGTGTATTAGGTTTGGTCGCCTAAAACACAAATTAAAAACTTGGCGAGAGCGAGGATAAAACACATATGCTATGCTTGTGTGGTTGTAGGGCTGGTAGCATATTGCTTTCACCAACCAAGCTACGAAGAACATTTTTCACTTTTATCCCTGTGTACACTCAGATTCATAGAAAATAGATGATGGAAAAAATTGAATGTCCGAAAGTTGCACAATCTCGCAACACACGCGGCAAGCACAGAATATCGAAATCGAAATACACCAAGTTCAGCAATATCCTAACGAAAATATCGATACATATTTCCTGAGGAAGCTACGAGCTATCCGACACAACCTGCCGAAATGTTCAGAGGAAGCTAAAGTACATTATTTGTCTTTAGGCCTCCAAAAACAATTTCTTAAAAGTATAGCCTTAGAAACTCACAAAACGGTAGCAAGTCTACAAAAAAGGCTACAAGCTTTAGAAACATCGCAAGATTTATTGAAAAAAAGGGAATATGTAGAAAGAATGCAAGCTATAGAAAATCCTATATATCAAAAGGAATATGGACAACAAAATATACAAGTACCAAATTTCCAGACCCAAAATGTGAATCCCTACTATACACCTAATATTCAAAATCAAAACCCAACCCAACAGTATAATTATGCCTTGAACCCATGTTCCAGTACGCAAAATTTACCTCCATGGACAAATCAAGTTCCCATCATAGATTTTAGTAAAAGTCATCCTGAACCACCTACATACATACCAAATTACAAAGCAAAAGAAACCAAACCAACTCAAAATTTACCCCAAATACCTATAATGAATTTCTATAGCACGGAACCTAGAAGACATGATCAAGATCCTATAATGCATTCCATAGATACAGGAAATTACGTTAGGGACCAAGGAAGAACTTACCTACCTCAAGATGAATACAGGCAAAACTTCACCCACAACCAATACCCCGAAAAGAATGATCCTCAAACAACCCTGGTAGACTTGTCAAGCAAATTAGCAGATCTGAC
The DNA here is from genome assembly GCA_022664845.1 of Lepisma saccharinum. NCBI lineage: Eukaryota > Metazoa > Arthropoda > Insecta > Zygentoma > Lepismatidae > Lepisma > Lepisma saccharinum. The sequence goes on along the minus strand of JAGDQP010023649.1, from coordinate 18,736 downwards.
ACTAACAATAGCCAACAATGCCGTTTACAAACAAAATAAATATAAAAAGGGATATTACAACAAGAATGGCAAAAACAAAGAGACAACTTCCCAAGATGGAAAAACTTATTCGAAGAAGGAAGAAAATGGGGACGGAACTATAACTGTTTGCTCCATCTGTCGAAAATTTGGTCATTCTTCCCATACTTGTTGGTTTAATAAAGATAATAAAAATAAGAACCAGGGAAACGAGTAAGGTCGCCCGTCGATCAAAAGGACGAGCGGGCGAAGTCATCAAAGCCACCAACAAATAGGTCCAACCCTATGAATGTCGCAAACAGCTCACAAACTGCAAACAGAATGTTTACAGATATAGATACGAATAACAACCGTTCTATAATTAGAGTGCAAACAGCAGGAAAAACAATACCAACAATAATAGATACTGCAAGCTCTATTTCAATATGGCCACAAAAAGAACTTCCTAAAGGAAGTATCTTAATACCACATGTAACACAAATTAGAGGAGTAGCAAATAAAACGATAACATTCAAGTACATAACTCTGGTTAACTTCAAAATTGGATCAACAAATTATCACCATTATTTTCGTGTAATGGAAAATTCACATCTTTGTCCTCTGTTCGGACAAGATTTACTCAAACGTTTATTGGCTCACATAAATTTAGAAAGAAATATTATTTCTTTTTATAAAAAGCCAAGAAAGGCTATCATACCGGAACAAAAAGAAACACAACAAAACATTGCGCCATCAGTTATTACATTACTCGAGGAACATAATATGGCAAACGTTTACGCAGCAAAAAAAGTGGTGATCCCAGGAAAATCTTACTTCTACATTCCTGTACGACTAAAGAAAGACACAAAATGTTTATGTAATAAAAGGTGTCGGCTAAACACAAACCTAGTATCATTTATTCACATTAAGTACAACACGATCCTGCTCTACCTACTATATTATATGACCCTATAAAAGGATCATAACGATATGGAATGTTGAATATAGGCACTGTACTATTAACATTGTGTATTTTATACAACTATTTCAAAAATTGTCCAGAGAAACGAAGTGCGCACGGGCGTATGCAGTATGCACGCGACATTTGTCGTTGTGTCGTCGACGACTAATGCTGTCGGGACTCGCGACTTGAGATACTTTTTTATGCATGCGACATTTGTCGTTTGTCCAAAAATTTACTTTTCGCAATATCATTTGATATCTTCTCAAAATGTCTCCAAAGATTGCTTTGAGGCATAGTTACTCTCTTTCCAGTCTTCACGCTAATCAAAACAAAGCACTAACCAGTTGCTCCACAAACAGAAATATGGGTATATTTTTTCTATATATATCAGCAGTGACACATTCCTTTGTACTTGGGTTCGTCGCGCTTCAGTTGCTATGTTCTTAGAAACTCGACATTTCTAAATATTTTAGAACACCTCATTTTCGGCATGCACACAATCAGATTAAAAATGCACGTGTTTTCCAAGAAAGTATTTAGAGCCAAATGGACATCTGCGAGCACTTTGTCGGAATTCACTTACAGTTAGGTTGACACGCTATTGAAGAAAATAGTTTCGAGATTAACAAAAGCTATTTGTTTCCACTTCTCAACTGATGTTTAAGACAATCCGAACTATTTTCTTTTGGCAAGACAATCAATAGCATGTCCTGTTTCTAGGGATAGAGCATTGAAGTCTAGTCTAACAGTTATTTTT
>JAGDQP010023649.1:0-14096 GCA_022664845.1 Lepisma saccharinum | reverse complement strand
GTTTATCCGGATAATGTTCGATTATCCGTTTATCCGGATAATGTTCGATTATCCGTTTATCCGGATAATGTTCGTTTAACCGGATAATGTTCGTTTATCCGGATAATGTTCATTTATCCGTTTATCCGGATAATGTTCATTTATCCGTTTATCCGGATAATGTTCAATTATCCGTTTATCCGAATAATGTTCAATTATCCGTTTATCCGAATAATGTTCGATTATCCGTTTTCTGGATAATTATTCGGATAATGAAAATTATTCGAATAATCGGATTTCGAATATCCGAACAATGAATTGTTCGATTAATCGGATATCAAATTATCCGGATATTGACAGCCCTAATTGAAACGATTGCAGTACTCTTTTTACAATCTGGGATTGTGCATTATTATGTAACATGCAGCCAATTTATGTTTAACGTCAATAAAAACAATGATTGATTTCAGCACAAAGTGTTTCAGGCCACCAAATTTTAGATAACTTTTTAAACACTGTTTACAGGGAATTATTTTTAGAGTAAGAAGAATCTCAAAGGACTTAGTTACTTCGCCTCCACGTGACAAATTACGCGACGTTCACTACAGCCCCTTAATGAGCATACGGACTATTTCTTTCACACTATGCAAGGTTGCCATCTACTGTCGTAGTTATGGAATTACACTACTATAGCCATCTTCCCCCGATGGGCATCTTCCCTCAATCCACTCTACAGGGTGTTGTAAAATAACACCAACAAATCTACCTCACGAGACTTCTGACATGAAATAAGGAAAAATTAGACCGTCGAGGGTGCACTAATGCTACGTTTCGGCGTTATAGTCCGCCGAAACCGTGGGAAAATGAACTTTAGAGCTTAATATTTCCAATACCATTAACAGTAGAACTACGGGGGCAAGGTACCCTTCAAAGATTCCAAACTTGCTCTATCCAAAGGAAGTAGGGAATTCACAGAAATTCTCTTAAGTAAAGGAGGGTCCAAATAAGTATGAATGTGATTATCTTCCAATAAATAACAATAATTCGTTTGCTCCAAGATGATACCTCAAACAGATTAACTTTTCGGAACGATTTGAAGAAAATCGGTTGCATAACAAACAGGAGTAAATTGCATACATTAATCAAACGTTTGTAGTACTTTTTTACCAGTAAAAGAGATTGTCATTTGCCCGGTTAGATGCTAGTGATTACGTTTATTATTTCTACTCGTACGGAAAGTTGTCTTATTCATGCTTATTTCCATCCACGTTCACTCCAGAGAATGCCTGGGAATACCGTCCTTACTTGCTTTGCGGAATCTCTTGTGCACCCATTATATAATTTTGGAATATACATTTTTGTATAGACCTCTTTGACTGTATCTTACACCCGCAGTTCTACTATTAATGATATTGGAAATATCAAGCTCTAAAATTAATTTTCCCACAGTCTCGACAGCCTACAGCGCCAAAGTATATATTTTTTTTCATGTCAGGAATCTCGTGAGGAAAGTTTTTCAGTGTTATTTTGCGACACCCTGTATAAGCAAGTTTATGAAGATTTGTCGTCTATCTATTTGTTTATCTTCCTGTTTTATGTTTTTGAGTTTTCCGTCTAGAAACAAAATGGCTGCCCGTTCTTATTTAACAAATAATAATTTGGACACGTTAGAAAAAAACACCTTAAGTCCTATAAAGATTTAAGTTAGATTAGATTTGATACATAATAATATCGCATCTTATCCGAGTGCGGATCAATAAACGTTGAGCTACTATTTTCTTTTCTTAAAATTGAGTAAATATTGTTCATGTACAAAATGAAGGAAATTTAGGTCTGAAAATTTCCATATTTTTCAGTAATCGTCGAATGTTGGATGATTATTACTTCTAGTCTGAGGGCACTCGGTTAGAGATTCTGCCAAACCTCAAAATAGGGTGTGTCATCCCCACCCCAAAATTCTCGAAGACACAAACTCAATTTTAAAACTTTTTACGCATAATTAAAGAAAGAAACTCTGCAAAACTCCACTTGCGCCTTACAATTTTGACTTTACACCCCAACATTGAAAATGCTGGCAGAATCAGTTCCTAACTCTCCTGCTAAAAGTATGCCTAGAAGATTTTTCCCTGCCGATTATGGCTATATTTCTTTCACTGTTCTCTATATGACACTATAATGACAGTGTTTCCACGTGGATCGTACAGAACAAGACAGTTGAAGAAGATGACAATACTATTATTAGATTATCGATGAGTGTTTAGCACAAGGCTTCTTAAAAAACAAGGCTTCTTAAAAAGAAGGCTTCCTAAAAGACAAGGCTTCTTAAAAAACACTTAAGAAGCCTTGTTTTTTAACTGGGGAATGTAGTCATTAATTACAGTGTTTATTTGATGCTTAGGTACTGACAACATCATTATTTTTTACAATTAAATTTTGTTCATGCAAACGTACTCAATTATGTTTAATATAACATCAATAAAAAAAAAGATTTTTAATTTTCTGAAAGAAAATAAATGAATTTGTTTAGTTGTTTAGCAAATTAGCTGCAGTTTCTGATTTTCTGTCTATTTTTTAATGTTTTCTTTATATTTAGTGTTGAATTGGGGTCTCGTTTTGATACAATGTGGTCAAGTAAAATCACGCAATGCTACAAATATACTGGCGAGTAATTTGATAGGATTTTGTAAGTATTCCAGTCTCTATTTTAATATCTTATTTATAAAAAGGACTTTGTACAAAGCAAACTATGCAGTACGTTTTTAAATAATCTCTCTCACTTTCTGTAATTAAAAATTTCTGTAACACGCAAAATTTGATGACAATAGTATTTATGATAAGAATCATACAAAGCGTGAAAGGTCATAAAAATCTCATATTTATATACAGTGTGTTTTTAAATTACACCAAAGAACTTCTGGAGGCGATTTCTCACATCAAAACAAGACGAAAGTACCTCTGACAATTTTTCCAAATGTGGATAGTTTCTGAGCTACAGGCTGCCGAAAGCGTGGGAAAATGAACTTTAAATCTTCATAGTTCTCACAAAACGAAAAGTAGAGCTCATGCGGCATTGTATACCATCAAAGACTTTAAATCTGTAGGGCTACTATTCAAAAATGCATATTTCAAAATTCCGCTATGGGCGCTCAAGGGATTCCCCAATGGAACTAAGGATTCTATGAAGTAAAGGTGGCTCGAAATGAGCATGAATGGGACGGGTTCCACCAGCAAACAATAATTCGTTTGCGTCAAGGCGATACCTCAAGTAGAGTCCAGATAACAAACGATTTTTGTAGAAAAACGCTTTGCATAACAAGCAGGAGTAAGAATTGCATAATTTCATCGAAAGTTTTATTTATTTTTTATCAAGGAGATTGAATATCATTGTCCAATTGAATCCTGGAGATGACATGTCATCTTTACTCACAGGTGAAGTTGGTTGATTCATGTTCATTTCGACCTACCTCTACTTCAGAAATAATCCGAAATCCCATACTTCCTCTGTGGAATTCCTTACATGAACATTGACGAATTTTAAAATAAGCATTTTCAAATAGAACAGATTTAAAATATTTGAGGGTACCATGCCGCATCAATTCTACTGTTCATGGTGTTTGAAATGTGAAGCTCTAAAATTCATTTTCCCACGTTTTCGGCAGCCCGTAGCTCCGAAACTACGCACGTTTCGAAAAATTATCAGATGATTTTTCGTATTGATTTAATGTGAGAAATCACCTCCAGAAGTTTTCGGTATAATTTTAAAACACCCTGTATAAGGTAAGGTAAGGTAGTTTGGTTAAATGTTGTACGTTAAATGAATTTTTTGTTGGGAAAACAGGAAAATTAATTTGTTAATCTATTTTTATTTATTGAAATCATCCGTCTAGGAAATATTTGCTACTGGTTTTCTGAAATACAATAAACCCACCCCACAGTATTTTTTAAATCAAAACAACACTCAGGAGAATGGCAATTTGCTGATAGTGATACCGGTAGGTTAATTGGTGATAGTGGTAGATTATTTGGTGATAAAAGATATGTTATTTGGAGATGTTATGAATTAATAATCGTAACTTCTCCTAACCAAATGTACATGAAACAAATGTTTCGCTCTGATTCATTAGACGATTATTCACAACAGTCGTCACACATGAACACGGTTATGTCCTCGTCAATGTCCTCTTCACGACAATTTTCAGGAAATGGTTGTTTGCAAAAGCTGCACTGAATCCAGGTTGCACCCTTCTTACTTTTGACATATTGTGAATATGAAATCCTACATTTTGTTCATATCCAGTTCTCATTATGCTTGTGTCTCAAGAAGTGATGTTTACTTTCGAAGATCCTGGAGAAGATTTATCTGCTTTTAGTGGTTGTAGATAACACTCATATGTTTGAAATTGACTGAAGCACCATAAGGTCTGTGCTGAAACACCGATAATCTTTTAAACTTTTTAGCCCCAGAAAAAAAAAATATTACAGATCCTTGTGCATAGAATGGCATACAGAAATAAACACTAAATATCTTTCTACGGATTTCAGGTAATATTTACGTAGTAGCTTCGGAAAGGACATGTCTCGTAAGAATTATCACTAAATAACCTTATATCACCAAATTACCTTTCCTTACCCCATATTTTCAATGTGAAAGGAGATTTTACACTGAAATTATTCAAAGTAACCAATGTTTGTGGTAGAATTTGGAGATATTGGGATTTGAAAGCAAGTTATAATTAAGTTGCTAAATATTGAATAGCATGGTTTATTATGAAGTACAGTGTTCGAAGGTTGAAATTTCCCATTCTGCCTGTTCTCTGTTTCGTCATAGTTCAGGATAGAGATTTTTGGAAAGACTTGTTGAATTGACTAGAAAATAGATGACTATTGGATTTTTTAAAACAGTCGCACATCACATTATAAAAAGGAAATCATTAAATTTATAAAACTTTTGTGCATACGTGTTTACTTTTCATTTGTCGAAATTCAAACCCAAAATTATAAAAGACATTTTTACGTATTATTTTATGCATTTGTAAATATCAGCGAACAGGTAAATGGGAACTTACATGCACCTCAAAATATAATAGTATATCCATAATCATTAAATGTCCATGTACATAATATGTTTTACATTAACTTAATGTCGACCTGAACCAAAGTTTAAGACCTTAAATGAAATTTAATTCAGTAAACTTAATGTGAATTTAGAAGCATCGTGTAGTTGAATTTACATAAACTATGTAATATTACGAAGCTCATGTAAAACGATTACGTAACCAACATGAATTTATAAGCTCCAAGTAACTGTATTTACAACAAATATGTAAAATTACGAAACATTGTGGTAATATACACTGCGTTTGTAAATTCACATTTAACTTTGTGATTTTTTTAACTTACATAATGTAAAATAACATACAATTAATGTAATATGTAAATTTACATTAGTCGTAGGCAAAATAATGTTGATTTTATATAATATATTTACTGAATACTTTTAAAAACCAGTGAGGGTTTAGATGTGGGATTCAGAAATTATCCCAACATATTTTTCTTCCTTGCTACTCTGTTATTTTTATAAACATTGTGCTACTGTCTCTTGGGAGATTTCTGTTCTGTGTTTCAAAAAGTAATGGATTGGTTCGTGTATTAGTACATAATTAACTCACCCTTTCTTTCATTAATTATTCCATTCCCGTGTATCGTGCATACAAGACTACAAAATTGGTGTGCGTAGTGCAAGCCAATCGTGCATTCAATAGTGTATCATTTAAATATTACGTAAGTATTCGAGAGAAGAGGTTCAAACTTTGTTTATGTTATCTGAAAATGGGGGACGGAGAGTTCAGAGCAATGCTTACGTAAGATTCTCTTCAAAACATAGGGTAACCTGGACCTATTTCGATCAGAATTATCTGTATCGATCAGGTCGAAATAGGACCCGGCTACCGTATTAGTGAAGATTTAAATATTTAAACATCGTTTTCCATAAGCACTAGAGGAGGAATATATGTTTATTTTTGCGTACAAGGTGGGGAGAGGATCTAAAATGACTGAAAATGTGCTTACGTTATATTTGAATGTCTCCTACTCAATACTTAACTCGTTCATTCTTCATGTAATTGAGGAGTTCGATGGAATAAGGGTGTAAGTCGGAAATGGGCATTTTGAGAAAAATGATGTTGAAAATTAAGTAGTGTTTTTCTTACATAAAACAGCATAAAATGTGGAATTTTCTCATCGTTTTTGGTAAATAACATGTTAAAGAAATGAAACGTTCGTTTAGAACGTTTAATTCAGCTTTTGTTTTGAAATATTTGTGTAATTGCAAGTGGCCGTTTACGCGCTTTTTTCATCAAACCACTAGCATGACAGTTTTTCTTTAAATTAAAAGTCTCGTTTCTTTTATAAATAATGAATACTTTATCAAAATGTGGCTTTGTATTGACTATTAGAAGCTTAAACTAAATACTACGAGAAAACATAACAAGAATACTACTTCAAAGTCTTCTTATTGTCTCCTTTTCCTCTCAATTCACCTTCAGCACTTTCTTGATTTTGTGGGACACACTGGAAAAAATTTACTCATAGTAAGGAACACAGCTGTACCTTTGATTTTTTACGAAAAATACAGTTTTAGATGGAAACACACCGTTTTAGCAACTGCTAGGTGTTAATATGCTTTCAGGATACATTGATTTGGCTGGTGTCACACCTGATTCAAACAGCTGCTGTCCTGAACTCTAAAATCTAGATATTAAGTTGGAATTCTGACACAGGGTTATTCAAGCATGATAGAAGCTATCTTTGCATTTGATAGGAAAAGGGCGTAACCTCCCTTACGCCCTTATTCCATCAAACTTCTCAATTCATGTATTTATAAAGTAAGGGAAACAATAGATGACTTGTAGATATAGTACTTTTTTTTTAACATTTGAAGCGTACAGGAAAAGAAGGAAGTATATCCAAGAAATTTGATCTCTCATAAAACACATTTTAAAGCCTAACTCTCGCATTTACTGCAATGTATTTCAGATTTTTGAAACCGCTACAGCTTGGTGATTATTTGCGCTTTTGGATTGGAACTTTCTGAGCGGTTAGCTGTTGTTATGTAAAACCTATTACGAGTGCAAACTCATTTTTTTTTAATGAACATTCCCTTCTGTCCCTATACTGTTCATTTCGTGTCAGAAAGTTATGACGTCTTCCTCACTTTTCGGTGGTGTTTAGCGGCTACACAAAGGTAATTAGTGTGTAACTATTAATACACAGATAAAATTAGATACTAACGTCTCAATGTAGAAAATCCTATTTTCGAAAACCTGAAAAAACGCGATTTAATCAGATGGTCAATAAAAAATCTCCGAACCTGATTTACCTAATCTAATCCTTGATCACTAATTTTAATAAATTTCCTAATGTGTGTATCTATATATATATATATATATATAAAAAGAGAATTTCTTTAAAAAAATATATAAACATAACCATGCCAGGATTCGATCCCGGAGCTCCGGATATGCTACGACGTAAAATTGGCAATTGCAAATCACCCGCTTGTCAGTGTTATTTACGATTTAAGGAGTAATGCGCCTGCGCGAGAATGGTCCCGCCTTAATAGGACATTCTACGTTGGTACACTACTAAGTTAGATAAAAATAATGAAACAAATGACGATGTTTTTAAATAATCTGGTAGAAAATGAAGGTTTTTGCATTTATTTTAATGCCTTTAGGTATTTGAGGCTCAGACCGAAAAACTGTAAGTATTTATAAAAACATATAAAAGGAAATTTAATAAATGAATAAGATGGTAACTATTGTCTATATGTATTTTAAAAACATACGTTATTTCTTTCAACAGCTTTGGCAGTTCTGATCTACTGGATAATTGGTTATCCATTTCAGTCAGGAATTGGTCCCTCATTCATTGGCTTAACATACTTCGCTGCTATAGATCTCCCTTCTGTACTGTTTCCTCATTGGTTCTTTGACCTTATGCTTCTTGGAACAGCCGTTGCCATTGTAACAGGATCGCTATCAGAAAGATGCAACTTCACTGCATATCTTCTCTACATTCTTCATTTTACTAGTAAGTAAATAGGATAAACAAAATAGTTCCAATTAGAAACATAGACAAAGGGTAAACTACACATTTTGTAATTGAGCCCCTTATTTCCCGAGTGGTGTAAGTCAACAGGTTGAAATTTTGGAACAGCACCATAAATGCTCTCTTATGAGTCGGTCACCATGTAGTAAACAAATGACACGCACAGTGCATTAAATATTCGATGAAGTAGCGTCACCTTGACTGCACTGCCATCTGTCAGCGTTCTACTCAAGTACGTGATGAACGACAAAAAATCTTTCCAAGGCGTTACTCGCAAGTTAGCCAGCTAGCTGGCTTAGGGAGTAAAAGCATTGGATCTCTAGCCACGATGTCGGGGTTTGATTCCCGCCTACGTCAATTTTTATCTTAGAGACTTACGAGAAATGTTCTTCTTTAGCTTCATTTTTCATTTTCAAAATTTCAAATAAAGAAAATAGATTATAGGTTGGATTTTTTGCTTTATATGCAATGCAAACACTAAAAAGAAATGCTTTGCATCCTTTGGTTGCAGTCTACACTACTGGCATGATGTTAGTCCAAATCGCTTATGAATTTGTGATAGTGTCCATTTGGTTGCCATGAAGTACAAGGAAATCTCCTAAAACGTTCCTACATGCCGTAATAAATTTACCCACTGGGCCACCGAGAAGGAATTATGGCTAGGTTACAGTTTCTGTTTTCCATTTTCAGCGATTTAAAGTAGTTCACTCCCCGTGTTGATGTCATTTCCGTGAATATTTAATGTACCGAGATATACATGTACAAACAAGCTATATACGCTTCTGAGACTTTCTTGAGCTCCATGGTGCTCACTCATATCACAAATTCATAGGTGATTTGGCCTGACCACTAGTGTCGACTGCAACCAAAGCCTTCAAACAGTAGTTGCCCAGTCCATCAACTTGAGGCACCACAGTCATAGGACTCGTCTACACTGTGGATATCGTCACCTTGGAACCAGAAGGTACTTTGTCCACTTCAGCTACTTTTGAGAAAAAAAGCAGTTTTAAAGTTTGAAGTTCCATTTAAAGTCTGTATAAATTAAGTTCATTTCTAACATTTCTAGCCTCTTGGAGGTCGTTTTGTGAGATGTTATTTTATCTATACAAAATTGGATAGGAATTGATTGAAGATATATAATTGGACAGCAAGTACAAGAACAACAAACGGTATGGCGGACATCAATGGAAAAACAGAGTGAAGTTAGAATTTGTAACACAAAATGAAGTTAATGCACATTGTAACTTCCAGGACATGTATACAATCCTTAATATTTTAACAATGAGTTTTCCTTTTTCACTTTTTTTTTACAGTTCTGATATACCCTATAACAGCTCGCTGGGCATCCCGTGGACATGGTTGGCTTTATATACGAGGCTTAAGGGATTACGGAGGCAGCGGTTTCGTACATCTCATCGCAGGAACATCCTCTCTTGTAGCAACTCTTATGCTTGGAGCCAGATACGACCGTTTCTTCATTGGAGAAAAGACACACAGAGGTCACTCCATACCTGTTGAGTATTGTCAAATATTATTTTTAAATCCAACTGAGAGACATAAATCTAAAATAAATCTAGGTTGAAACTAGGTTGTTCAGTCTGACTGATAATGTTCTGTAAATAAGGTATCGTTATACTCAATAGAAACCCAGACAACACACGGACATCCCATGGATATCCTTAGGATATCCTTAGCGGACATGTCGGATGTCCATAGGATGTCCGAAAAAGGTCCCGCGGATGTCCAATGGATGTCCGTAGGACATCCATACGCAACTCCTGTAGACATCCGACGGACGTCCTTTTAGGTACGCAAGGGACATTTATAGGAGATGTAGGGATGTCCATCGGACATCCGTAAGCAAGGTTTTAGGACATTCTACGGACGTCCTTTTTAGATCCGCAACGGACATTTGGAGGACAAATGTGGATATCCATCGGACATCCGTACGCAAGGTTTCTGGACATTCTATGGACGTCCTTTTTAGGTCAGCAATGGGCATTTAAAGGACAAATACGGATGTCATCGGACATCCGTAAGCACGACTTTTCGACATTCTACGGATACCCTTTTAGTAACGTACATTGATAGGACCTGTATAGAGATGTCCATCGGACAGCAACGAATTCATAATTTATTTAAATGTCCCATCCAGGCCCGGTAACGGAGTAACGGTACTGCAAACATGACATGAAAATTTCTATCCCCAACTTGTTTCACAGACGCCGGAAGCGTTCCTGTCATTAAAAACAGTATATTCATAGTGCTACTTTGCAGACGCTTACTCGGTCGCTGTTTATTACTTACTCAGATTGCTTCTATCACCGGATAAATACATTATGATCGGATAAATAAATACAGTACAGCGAATTGGAACACACGACCCCTTGAATTCAATTCAATGTGATCAACACAATGTTACAAATCGAAAAGCCACGGTATACGCTAAACGTTATTTAACCTACAGAGCATATGTGGACCTACATAAGTGGGCGTCTAACTCACTCTCACTGTCTTAAACACAAATGAATAATGTAAATCTTAAAAGGACTATCAGTGCAAGAGAGGAAATACTGCAAACCCATCACAATGTAGTAATTTTTCATATTTTACAGACAGTTCAGTTGCTGGCCAGGTTCGTAAATCGGACAAATTCTTACAAAAATGAACGCCTATTAAATACGACTTGCATTGTATAGTGTACCAGGGGTAGATGTAACCTAACCTAACCTGAACCAACCTAACCTAAACTAACTTAACCTAATCTATTCTAACTTAACATAACTTAAAGAACCTAACCTGGAATAACCTTACTTAAACCTATCCTAACCTAACCTAACCTGAGCTAACCTAACCTAATCACACCTCACCTCATTTAACCTAAGCACGCGTAACCACACTAAACCCTATGTCAGTCAAATGTGTAGAATTTTAAATGCACAAGTTTAAAAAACGATCTAATCTGAAATTTCTAGCCTAACGTAGCCCTATGTCATTGAAGTGTCTAGAATTTCAAAATGCATAAATACTACGGCAAGAGAGATCTTTTGCGAAGATTCCAAGTGGGGAAAGCAATTAAAAGTGATGCGTAGAGTGATTTTCATGATATGGGTGGTGGAGTGCATGTATAGTGAAGAAATACCGGTAAAATGCGTTTGTCGTCGTAGCGCCTTAAGTTGTAAGGTAAGAGGGAGAAAAGGAACAAACGTTGCAAGTTTCAACATTCAAGCACTATCTAGCACACTCTAGCACAACATTCCGTCTGACGCCCAGTTGCACTATCTGCACGTCTATGGAACGTAAAAGCGGCCTTGCCGGTAACGTTCTATAGATAATTCGCTCACCCGGTATAATAGAGTAGGCAACGGGTACTCTTACGGCCAATAATGAAAGCCGAAAATAAGAAAAGACACTGTTTTTTTTAAAGTTCTTTGTAAATTCACTAGCGTGTACTGTACTGTACTGTAGTGTACTTTAACATTATAATGGCAGGCCTATGTTTGAAAAATTGTGTGTTTTTTTATAAATAAGTTGCTCTTTTAACGTGTTGTACAATACCAAACTACATACAGTATGTGAATCAGCATGTTTCTGGCCTAACCGAATTTTCTTTTAACCGAATCACTCTTGGACCCATAAGATTTAGTTAAATGAAACTCAAGTGTATATAAGCAATTTCCTATAAACTAATATCGTCACTGCAATTCTTCAGTTTTCTTAAAATAAAAACGTTACACGAAATATATAAACCTACTCCCTCTTCTGGAATAAACAAAAACAAATGAAAGCGCATTTCCCATTCACCAATAACGTTTCAACAAATGACGATCAGATTCCGTTTCTGATAGCTACTTTCCTAAAATCCCAATAGGCAAATTGATATCAGGTTTCGCAAGAAATTTACAGGTCCGTTGCCAAATATCTTTCCAAGCCTGCTGTTAAAAATATCATTTCATACTCATAAAACACCAAAATAACTCTAGCCCACACATATTTATCTGAATTTTTATATTAGCATCTGGAAATTGACCTTTAATAAGGAATAACAAGGAAGCGACTCCATCATTAATCGAGAACCACTACGGTACTTGGAAGGACTGCCGAAAACTGGGAAATCTCAGCCAAGGTGGACATGCAGTTTCTGACTTACACTTGGAACCTTCTGAATGTGAAGCAAACTCACGCGCATGAAACACCAACTCTCTATATTAATAAAATATTAGTATTTTAGACAAAATTAAAAAGTAGATTTTCCCAGATAATTAGTTGTACCACAATGCTCAGAGAGCACTGCCAGTAAAGGTAGTACATATTTTCTCAAATTTTCCAACATTATTTTTTTTCGTCTTTGAGTCTATCTTCACACTTATATCTGGAAGGAAAATACTGGACATTGTAGGACATAAAGAGGATGTCCGAGGGATATCCGGGATGGATATAATTTGGTCGTCCTGTTTCGGATGTCCAGCGAACATCCCATGGATGTCCCATCATATCCCGGATCTCTTCGGACATTCGGGATGTATTTTGGACATCCGTCGGACGCATCGCACCTATGCCTATTACTACCTATCGCACAAACGTTTGCTGTGTGTCTTTTAACACCTTATTATTGGTGTTGATTTGTAAGTGAGTGAACTATTTGAATTTTGTTGGAATGGGAACGTAAGTCCTTAATTATTTGTAAAATGTTTCGTCTTCACAAATTGATAGTAGCCGCTTAGTAGTAATGGATTATTATTTGAATAAATAATTCAACGGCAGACAATACTTATCACAATCCAGGGGTCCACGCAAAACTAAGCTATTCTGAAACGATTTAGAAATTATGCACGTGACGTCAGCACCGAGTGAAATCAGCAGAGGGCGTGGATAATATTTGACTAGTAAATACTCTTTGTGGTATGTTTGCAATGCGTACAACGAAAAGAATATGTAATCTAGCTTTCTAACCTATGTCCGTGAATTTTGTGAAATATTGAAAATGCGTGTTGTCTTGTTTTTATCGTGTATAATAAAGAAAACCAATCTTAACTAACCTTTTCCAGGGAATTGAGGTAGATGCAAATAATGTAGCAGAAGCAGATCATTTTATGAAAGTAGAAAAGTAATATAGAAACGAAAACATAAGGAGTTATAGAAATAACTCACGATCCGCTTTGACGCCCAAGGCAGGTACCTCACCCTCGTTAAGGCACCGATTGTAGGTTTTCTAGTTCGGCTACAGTGCAATCATCTTTTTAATGTAGTTTAGAGCTCTGTCCTAACTTTTTGTAATATATATATACATCGAAAACTACATTTGCCAAATTCATAGAGACGCTCAAAGAAAAGCTAAGCGAGCGAAGCTCTGATTTTTCCTTAATATAAAGTTTAGAATAAACACTTTCAGGGCATCCAACATTTAGCTGCCATTAGTTGCAACCTTCTACGTAAAACCTCTCCAAACGTGAGAAAACATGTTGCGCGCGTAAATACTTGGCGATGATGCGTATAAAATCCGTAAATGAAAGATAGCGGAGAAGTGAAGGACTGGTTAACAGTAGTAACCAGGCACGGATCCAAGGGGAGCTATAGGGGCACGGACCCCCCCCCCCTTTACTTCCAGGTATACAATGAATAAAATGACCTTCAAGCCTGCTTTACACTGGATAAAGTGACACAACTATGGTTTAGCCTCCTTTGATCATATCCTGGATCCGCGCCTGTCAACAACTATGTATTGAAATGGGCTGGAGTGGGGGATGGTGTGCAAAAGCGATGGATTAGACTTATTGGAGGAATGGGGTGGAAATGGGACCCATGCTCTGACTTCAAAAGTGTAAAAGATCATAATATAACTTCTTCTCAGATGTTATTTCTTCCATGAGCTATTAACTCCAAAAACGGATACAAATATTTCAGAAGTGATGGCTGTGCTCCTGATTAGTCCGGAGCTCTTGAAAACAAATTGAAAATTTTTCTAGGATTTAGTAATGCGTAACGCATCTGACATATTATTACAAAAA